>JAQIWN010002140.1:0-17099 GCA_034699025.1 Entomobrya cf. arborea Gr-Col-00668 | reverse complement strand
AACTCTGCCGTCATCGTACGATAACTCCACCTTCATCACCAGTGATGTATGGAGATGAAGGAAGATGATGCATAATTCCTATTCTTGACTAGTGAATGGTTTTGAGTGATGGATGGCATTAGTTTCATAGACTTGAAAAAAAATATTTTAGTACATACTAAATATATTAGTTCGAAAGTAACGTTTTTATTATATAATTATTTTAGTTTTTTTTAATCGATCTATTTAAGTGAGAAAATGTGCACAAGTAAAAATAAGAAAAGGGAATACTGAATGAATACATTATTATATTTTTTTAACTTAAAATTTGTCTTATTTTTGTCCGATTTAATTGTAAAAGATAAATGGTGTAAGAATCGTCAAAACTTTATACTACATATAGTAGAATTATAAAAAACACAATGTTTGGGAAACCGTAGTTTAATTAGCATAAATACATATTTAATTAACAAAACATACTACTTAAAATACTACACTATGTCATAAAAATTTAAATCTGTTTTATTCACATTCCACATCAACAAATGACGACTCATCATCATCATTAGTTTTTTCCCGTGCCACCACTCCCTCTTCAATTCGCTTATTTTCAGGTAAGCTTGATCCCAACGTTTCTTCACCCAGCAGGTCTGCTCCTATACCTTCCAGCGCTTGCTCATCCAACAAACCCAGATCCATTCCTTCAAGTTCCTCGTCACTAATTACAGGTAAGTCAGCCCCCAACCCATCCAGATCCTTGTTATCTTGTAAGCCTGAGCCCATCCCGAGTTCCACCAAATCTACGTTTTCAAATGAGCCTGACCCCAACCTCTGTGTCTCTACATCACCATCCCTTGATAAACCTAGCTTCAACTCATTTCCTTCCATTTCCCCATTACTTGGAGAGCCTCGTCCCAACTCCTCGTTATTTGGTGAGCATGGTCCCACTCCCCATTCCTCTATAACCCTGTGTTCTGATGACCCTGTCGCTACTTCCAGTCCCTCCACCTCATCATTTTGTAGCTCTTTCTCTAACCCTTTCTCGTTCTCTTTTTCCATTTCTACGTCTAGCCTATTTGATGATCTTGGCTCAAATCCCTGTTCCTCCGAACCCCCTTTATTTGGTGAGCGTGGTCCGTTTTCCTTTACCTCTATAACCCCGTTTTCTGATGAGCCAGGTGCCACCTTCGGTTCCTCCATCTCCTCATCATTTAGTGGCTCTCCCACCAACCCCTTCTCATTGTCTTTTTCTATTTTTTCGTCTGTCAGATTATCGTTTTCGCTTCCCTGATTTTCAGTGGAAGACATATCTACCTTTACATGCCCCGAAAATTTCGCGTGTAGCCTTAGTATCCCCTCAGAAGTAAACACCTTTTCGCACACTGGACACTTAACGTTTTTCACTTTTCTTGACATTGTGATATGCTGTCTTAACTTATTTAGTTTGTCATATTTTTTCCCACACCGGCATTTTAAAGTTTTACCAACTTGAGCATGCTTAGGTCTGCTGTCAACAATGGGCTTCGGAGAAGTAGATTTTTTAAAAGCAATGGCTTTAGATGACTGGCAAAGACGAGATGACTTTCTTAATTTCCTTCCACTTTCACACTTGTTTAGTTTCAATTTTTTAGTGGGCGTCTTCTTTGATTTAGATTTAGACAAACGATCGCAAGTGAATGGGCACGCATGTTCACGTAGCAATGCTTGGTTGCGGGATACTTTAGTGCATACTTCACAAACAAAGCTTTTCTTCTTCCGGTATACTTTGTTCTTTGTTGTTGAGCTGGAGCTGAAGGATGTGGTCGAGTTAACAACATCATTTGAGTGTGTAACCTTTCCAACTTCTTGATTGTCCACTTTATTCATTAAAGTTCCAGCGATAAATTCGTCTAAAACCAATGCAGAACCGCTGGACGTGTCATTGTCATTCCCACGAGGTGACGATGACGGAGAGTCTTTCACTTGATGTTGAGATTGATTTTCACCGGGTGATCCAGCACAGTCTGCAGGTTCAAGTTCCTCATTGATATTCTTTTTCATGTCATTTTGTGGCAAGGGTGGATAATTTTTGTCCAGATCTTCTTTCTTATAACCACTTTGAGCCACAAAAGAATACAGAGGTGAAGAGGATAGAGACGATGATGGCTCCCAAGAGAAATCTTCCACACTGTTTACCCCATCCACCACAGCTTTAGCTTGTTTAAACGTGTGTTCCATTAAAGAGAAGGCTCTCTTTGAAGAAATACTCTTATTTTTCTCCATGCAAAGCTCGTTCGTAATTTCAACGATTTTCTGTTGCGCAAATTTTAGTGTTTTGTGTACATCATACACAAGATTTTGCTGACATTTATTCCCCGATTCAGCGGGTGATTGTGGTATACTGTATTTAGTGTCAATGTCAAAGCTCTTGTGGAAATTTTCTGTTTTCAAGCACTCCAAGAAACAGCCCAACATCTTTTTACACTCGTGTATCTCTTCTTCCAATTCAAATTTTCTCAAAGAAATGTGCTCATCCCTTTCCGTTTTTATCCGCTGAATTTCAAGTTCTTTCTTTTTCATCTCTTTGTCCATAATTTCATTTTGTTTTCGAGATTTACTTAACTCTTTCTCTATTTTTGATATGCGCACATTTAATGTATCTACCAAGACACATTGGTCACCCCGCTCTGCAGTCAATTTACTGTTTTCACTTTTAGCCTCAGCTAACAATTTGTTAATTCTCTTTAGTTCTCTTTCCGAAAAGGAAATGGATTTCTCAACTGCACTGCTACTTTCCCCATCGGAATTAACGTACTCCATCTTGCGTATATTAATTTGTAGAATAAATTAATCGACGAAAAAACAAACTAAAAAAATGTAAATGAGTTCACAAACTATCAACACTGCGCAGGGCTGGGAGCTGTTTTGGTTACATGTTGAGCTGTCAAGTAAAGTGTGCCGACTGTCAGTCACGACACACGATGACAATGCCAAAAAAAAATATTGCCTTCTTTCTGAAGCCCTAAAAATAAGATATTACTGCAGTGTAGGACTTGAGGTTGTAAAGTTCAATTTACAAGGTAGCTACCCCACCCACAACAAAGTATAAGAGAACCCTAAAATTCCATTTTACTGACCAGTAGCCTGAACGTGTACTCACATTTCAAACCTTTGGAAGAATCTTTTTTTTTTTCAAAATAATATTCGACTGTCCTTTTTTTACTACCTCAAGGATCAATGAGTGTAATCGAAGTGAACTAAAAGTAAATAGATTCAGGGAAAAGAATATGAGCAGCAATACAATATTCACTTGTGGCTCTTTAGATGGTGGTTATATGTTCTATGCAGTTCGTAAAAATGTAAAAGTTTGCATTTTGGGGGACTGGGCTAGTCTAATCGTTATCTTTGTCATTTCCATATCATATTTTTAAACATAACACCACAGAATTCAGAACTGAGCACCACTAAAAGTTCAACAGTGTCAGTTCAAGCGACTTCCTTATGACATGCATGGGTTTAGAGGATTTCACTTTTAGTTTATTTTATGCATTTCGATAGATAAATCTTAGCGTCTCATAAAGATAAAATTCTACAAGAAGATTCGGATTGCATTGAGTACATGCATTGGAGTCTGCCTTTGGAGAGACTGATATTGTCGTGTGAAGATGAAATGGTGATAAAGTAAAAATATGAAAACAGTTTGGCTCATTACAATTTTATTTTCATGGCTTGAAAAGCTTTTCAGAAAGTCAAGTTATAATCAAGTCAAGTCACATGAAAACATAAATGTTGAATTTTCGTGCATTTGAATACGTGTGTTTGAATCTTATATCATGACAGGCAAATAAGAAGGCAAAGCAATTAATTACCATTAACAACACCACATAAAATGTAACAAATACCCTTTTATGTAATTGCCTTATGTCTAGTCGTCAGTGCTGTGGGGTCTGTTGTCTACATGACGAATATATTGTGTTTGAACAAGATAGATGCATTAACTGCTGCACTGACTTTTCTTTGATTGTGCTTGAGTGATGTTAGTAAAGATCCGTAACCTGAAAAAAACCTTCACTTGTTGAAATTTTCTGCTTGATCTTTTGGGTAGGATGAAGTCGTAGCGTAAAGTATGTAATACAATACAGCATTTGTTTTTACAAGTCCAGTTCTAATTTCATGCATTGGATGAAGGACTGGAATAATTACTTGTTTGTCGAATTATTTGTGTGTTCCTGGTTCTTGGTTTCAATTTCACTTTGCATAGTTGACTATATAATCCTTCTTAATCCAAGATAGCATAGAACGGAAATAAATGTTAAAGTAATCAATATCGGGATAATGGTTAAATATAATTATGGTAATTAAGTTTGTTTTTACTGCCCACTTTAAAAAGATTGGAATGCGTCTTGGAATGTGATATTATTAAGAGAGAATTATTTAAGGTTTGGTTTTAATACAATCTATTTAACTGAGAAACAAGTACAATGAATAATACTGAAATGAAGTAATACAAATGTCATTTTAATACCTAGTGTTGCCATTAACCACTTTCAATCAACTGTAATCATTAAATTACTCATGACAAACCCGACGACTAACAGGTTGAAGTAACTTTAGCAAATCATCAAATCCATTAGTATTGAAAACATGATTACTGTTATTTCCGGCAATGGCCAGAAGCTCACTAGAGTCAATCCTACCTCCAATTCCCACAGCAAAAGGACGAATTCCAGCATCCAGAACCTTTTGTGCTGATGCCAAAGTTGCTGTTGGGTTGCTGGATTCACCATCAGTTAGAAACACAAGGTTATTAGGAACTGATCTTGGATTACTCTGAAACTCTTGAAGTGTGCGATTTAGCGCTAAATGACTGTTGGTCAGAGTTTTCATGTACGGGGCGTTGTAAATCACATCTCTGAGTTGACTAACGGTAAGGTTTTGGTTAAGCTGGAGAATGGATTGAACACCAGTGCCATAGATAATGACAGAAAGACGATTCCTTGGGTTATCCGCCCACGCAATGGCAAGTCTCGAGACAAATTCCAAAGCAACCATGTAATGATCTTCTCCAACGCTTCCTGAAGAGTCCACTGCGATTATTAAATCATTGTCATCGTAGCAAGGCTCGGCTTCCTCTTCAACTGGTCCAGTTTTCATTTCACAAATGTAGCGGGTGGACACGGTATTGAATTGAGTTCGTAGTTTTAGACTTCCAACAGTGCGGGCAAATACTCTGGTCAATGGAGTTCGGGTATTGGGATAACCTTGATCCCAGGGAGCCCACGGTCCTACTTCTACGTCATTTTCCCACACAAATGTATCTCTGTCAGGGTCAAACCTTCCACCAACCCAGTACGTTGAACCAGTGTCATCGTTTTCTCGGATGAATTTGGTCACATTTGCAAGCTCTTCTTGGGTTTCAATGTATAATAGTGTGGCGTCGTCCCCCAGGAAGGCTCTGCAGTCACTTGCAGCAGATGTATAGGCAGCCTAAAATGGTAATACAGACAAATCAATTTATAAAGGAATGTAGTCATGTTTAATGATTGATTGAAAATATTGGTTTTCGATTAAAGTACTTACAGCATTTTGACTGAGAAAGTAGTGGCTGATGGCATTTACTGAATGTCCTTTAAAATTGCTGGAGGAGCTCATGGAACCAATGTACTTGAAGTGTCTTGAGTTGCCCCTTTCCCCAAGAGTTTCCTGTACTACAGAAGGCACTGCCTTGCCTTGGATGAGCGCTGGAGCTAATGCCGTAATAGCAAGCATAGCAAACGAAACTGCAACTAAGTTTGGTGCCATTTTGCTGGTTAAATTACTATTTCGATTTTGGGTTTGATTTGAGAAAGCTTTTGAATGATGTTTTATGTTGTAGAAATGATGCTGTTATGGATAATTTACTTAAAATGAGAATCGTTTTTTATACTAATTTTGAAGTTACTAGTTGACGCAGGAGATTGCTGATTTACGTATTTGAATGTAAATATTTTTAGGATTAAAAATTTTAAAATGTACAGGCCCCTTTTATTTTGTGGGTGATAAAACATCAGATAAATAAACTTTTATAAAAGTTTGCACGTATGTATCATGCCTTGTCATTGTCACTAATTTGCTTTTCCTTTTGTATCTTACTACTTGTATTAATTTACTTTGCGCAATTTTTCGGATTATGATCATGATCATACCCGATTGATTGACAATGCTTATCTTAATCCGACATAAGTATATCCTTTAAGTTGAGTGAATAGTGGCGCACACAAACGCACCAAATAGTACTCACAATCAGTTGCTTTGCACTTTTTAAAAATCAAATCATTTGTGATTTTTGTCAGTTGCTGGCGTATTTACTTTATCTGAGAAGTAGACGCATGTAAGAGACCAAACGTCAAAGACGCAATCGACTCAATCAACTCAATCAAGAACAACTTTCAACGATTCAAATTAGAAATATCATTGGAGGCTAATAAATAGCGCGTAAGCTTGCTAGAAGTTTTGTCTTATGCGTATGTAGAAAGTAGAACGTCATATTTAGGTTTCAGTGCAGATCTTAAATATCGAACAGATTACAGATGAATATTATCTGCACTCCAAGAAAAACTTCAATACATTTAGGGTAATGAATTAAACCTCGTTGAATATGTAAAAAAATATTAAGGAAAAAAATTGATTTTTATTTATATTTTACTTTTAAACTAAAAAATCTAAGTTACTACAAATTACATTGTTTCATGTTTCATATTACATTGAATTCAGTAAAAATCCTAATTATTTACAAATATTCGTCATTTAACGTTTTTATTTATATAGAACATTTTATAAGGTCGACGATAAAGTAAAAATAATGCTTTTTCATCTAGAATGGCATAATGTGCCATTCTAAATTCAAAACGACAACTCATCATTGGTCGTCGTCTTTGGTCTCTCCCTCACCGTTTTCATGTATTTCCATTTCCTGGTTCCCTGGTAAGCCAGTCTCAACCACAATCTTCTCCATGCCCTCCTTATTCTCTTCCTCTCGCTCCCTGTCCTTCTCCTTGCCACCCTTCAAGTCTACCCCATCATTTTGTCTCCCAATTTCATCTTCATCAGATCCCTCCTCTACCAAATTGCCTGCGTCTTCTCTTTCTCCGTCTGCTGCACATGCCACAGTTCCATTTTCCTGAATTCCAACAAAAGACTGTTCCATATTTCCATTATGCCCTGTAGACTTGATATGATTCTTGAATGTCTTCATATAAGGAAACTTCATGTCACAAACTTGGCATTTAAACTTCATTGGTCTTCTCCAAAAGGAAAGATGATTTTTCAAGGCTGGAATGTTACTAAATTTTCTTCTGCACACACATTCTGTAGTGTTACCAACTTGGATGTGCACATCCCCTTCAAGTCCATTGATATTGATATCCGTTGTTCGAGACTCTAAAGTTAAGTTTCTTAGAGTACACCTGCGTGTTTCACGCATGGTTTTTTTAGTTGAATTCATATTACTTTCAGTAGTAAAAACAAAACTAGAGCTGCAAGAGTTAACATTCCCATCACTTTGACAAAATGGCGAATCTTCGTTTTGGTCATACGTGTCACTTTCTATAAAATTCTCTGTACAACCAGTTCCTAAAACAGACTGTTGTGGTGTATTATCATTATCGTCTCCGTTTACATCACAACTTCCTAATGAATTGTTTTGGTTAGCCTCACTCAATTTCGGAAAATCATTGCCACTGCCATAATGACAACCTTGTGATGATGGTGGAGTTGAACTACGGAATAGGTCTTCAAATCGTTTTACACAAGACACTACATCCTTTGCTTTCGTAAATGACTGTTGTATAGAATGGATAAGCTCCTTCGCATCTTTTTTCCTACAGTATTCACTTTGTAAATTAACAAACTTCTGTAACACAAATTTAATTGCTGTATAAAGTTTATCCACAAGTTTTGTTTGGTTTTTGTTGCCAAAGTCAATAGCACTGTAATTACTGCTAAAACTTTCTTGCATATTTTCCAATTGCAGGCATTCAATAAAACACTTCAGCATCTTTTCACATTGTCAATCAGTGCCAAATTATGATTTTCTTCAATGGCTTCTCCCAACTTACGACATTCAGCTAATTCAATCCTCAAATTTTCGCATTCCTTTTCTTTTTCGCTCAGAACTTTCTCTATTTTTGATAATTTTATTTCAACTCTGTCCACATTCAAGGACATGATACCCAACTCCAGATTTAGTTCATTAGCGTGATCGTTAGCTTTAGCTAGCTCACTGTTGAGCCTCTGAATTTCAAACTTCGAATAAGACAATGATTCTTCTGGAGTATTTTTGCCACTTTCCTCACCACGAGCACTTGAGTTAAATGAAGATGCTAAAATTCCCTCCATTTTATAGCGATGAAGTTGTACGTAACAATTCAGTGATGACACCAAGAAAATATAAATATTTTTATTTATTTTTAATCAAGACAATGTGTATCTGTACCAAGCCCTACTCACGATGGAAATATGCAGAAATGCGAAAAAGAGACTGAAGTATCGACAAACATTACTCAAACTATTGAAGTAATATTGTTGAAAGGTAAAGGCCAACATGTACCGAAGTACGTACTATATTTTTACCCTATTTCAATGGATGTGTGTAAAATGCAAGAGAATAAAGAGTAAAATTCTGCATTCTAGGTACCTAAATCCCAGCCCTACCCAAAATTGGGTTTTTGGTAATAAATAGTCCTATTGTCTATCTCGTATTTCTTTGTCACAACAATCAGATAAGGCCCACAAAATGAGTAAGACTTGAATCTAAAGGCTTACATTAATTTTAGTTGCCTTGCTTTTAGTTAAGTATCATAAAGAGCATTCTATGCTGATTCTATGCTGATTCTATGCTATGTTTACAAAGGGGGAAATGCACAAAACAGCCCATGCATATGCAGAGGCTGCGGAACGATTTTGAGCCAGGGTGGGACAACCACCTTAATGGTGGGGGGGTAAATTGTAAAGGGGAATTTGTGATGCTTGATTCAGTGACCATGTGCAATTGCAGTTCTAACCTAAATTATAATTCTATTTTTTTCAAGTTTTAAAGTTTCAAAACCCTAGATTGCTTCTAATTCATTGAAATGCAAAAAATAAGTAATTCGGCAACAATTGGCTATATTTTCAATGTTTATTAATTTATCAGGAATCAAATTGAAAATTAGAACTTTTTACTTCCAAAAACTAAGAGAAAAATGGATTTTTTTCGTAATTCAATTCATTTTATTTAATTTCTGAAGCATTTTAGTTGTATATAAAATGTATTCCCATTCGTTTCGTGCCAAAAACATTTATTTTTTTAGGAATTAAAGCTTAAATTTTAATTTTAATTAAATCAGCGTAAAAATTACGTTTAGAAATTCAATAAAGTTGAAAGTGACTGCTTAAATAATTTCACTGATAACACCAACTAGGACCGAATTTCAAATTTCCGACTTCGGATATTAAAATTATACAGAAACTGATCAAATGATTATGCTATTTTATGAAAACTGCTAAATTCTAGTGTGGGATTTCCCCCCCTGTGACTGGCTCTTGGTGGGATAAATCCCACCCGTCCCCCCCGGTTCCGCAGCCCCTGGCCATAAGCACCTTACTTGTTCTCGTTTTTACAAATATATTACATCCGTGAAAAGGTAAAGTTTTCTTAAAATATGCTGAGTTCGCGTATATTTCGTTAGGTTGGTTTCCTTTTGGTCACTTTTGGGTACTGTGGCGTGATCCCGTATACCTGAGATCAAACAGCCTTACGTTTGAAGGTTGACCTAAACTGTCGCAGAAAGTGTACAATTTGGACAGTGTTGTACTTTTTGTGTCAATTTATTTGATGAATCAATTCGGTATAACTATATTGCTAGTATGGAGGACTTTAATATATTCTACTTGTTTCTAATTGGGAACGTCTTAATCAGCATAATGTGCAAGTATTCCTGAATGATCGAACCCAAAAGGAATGATTATGTTTAACACAGTGCTATCATATTCACCACACATACGTACGTTTTCAAATTCAAAAAATAACGATGGCTCCGTGCTTTGTCACAAGTAAAGCTTTTATAAGCAGGAAACCTTATCGATTAACAAGATATTTTTGCCTTTGTGTCGGATATACATGGCATTTATTGGTAAATTTAATCGTTTTTATGCATGCAACATTTTTTCAAATACTCGCTATCATTTGTGTTGGAACTGTGTTGCCATTTGGCTTACAGGAGTTAACCCTTGGTAAATTATCTTACATGACTGTAACAAGCTTACGAAAACCAAATAGGCTTTGTTTAGTTTACAAAAACGTTCAAATAGTGACTGGATATACTTTCTGTATTGGGATGTCTCCTCGTTCCAATACAAACTCCTGTAAATAAGTTTGTCATTTTTCTCTCCAATTATCTTAACACAACAGGGAAAACACATGGGAAGTACAATGAAATTGGTTACAATATCTTGGACCATTATAGTGTTGCTGACTTGGGTGGGCATTTTAAGCGTTTCAAGGTACATATATATTTATGGAAAGAAAATCCTATTGTCATTGAAATACAAGGAATGGGAAACAAATGTTGACAGCGAACTTATGAGCAAGTTTAGAAAATCTTGCAAACCTATTATGATAAACTATGGAAGGACATTTGTAATTCGTAAGGTTACGGTACTGAAGTTTATCAGGGGTGTCGTGAAGGTCATCTTCAGGGAATTAATGACAGTAGGAATGCGTTAGCTTTGGAAGTGTTCTATTACATTTAGAATTTCTATAGTTTGTGTGTCTAAATTAATAGTAGTAACATAAAATTGTTATATTCAACTACAAGCAAAAGCAGTTTCTAAGAATTTAATAAAGGTTTGAAAATTTGTTTTAATACTTAATCTTGTCATATATCAATGTTCACTCGATTTTTAATTTAAAAAACAACACAATCATTCATTTCATTACAGTTATTGGTTTAGATTTTCTGTTTAACCATGATATCCACTCAAATAGTTCGAACATTTATTACTAAGGCATCAAGATAACCTTTATTACCATAAAGTTCACATTAGGATGTTTACCTTTGCAATCAAAAGGCCAGAGAATGTTTCCAATCCAATGACCATTACAAGTTTAGTTAAAAATCATCAACATGTATAATTTTGAAAATTATGGTAATAATCTTACGCTCTCTGTTGCGACAAAAATTACCATAATTAAAAATTGGCCATTATTTAACCAAAACGGATTACAAGATATATTTATTTGAACCAATGATTGTATCTAAACTTTCTGGGTTCAAAGCATGTTAATTTTCAAGTTTCGAGAAATTGATACTTAGACTTTTCTGTCGAGCAATTAGTTGTATACAAAAATGATTGAATTTTTAATGTTCAATTTTGTGAAATCGTTTTCAACCATGTAACCATGTAGTTTTATTTTCTGTGCGGTATTGGCCAGTATTTTAATAGGAGATATTATTTGTTTCAATTTAGAATCGAACATTGAAACTTATAATCAAAACTTTTGTTTCATAAATGTTTCAAATTTTGCTATAAGTGTAATACTATACAATTGAATAAGTCATAGTTGTTTTGAACGAAACTTATTATTAGCTTTGAGACTTTGACAAAAATATAATTTACTTTTTTAAACGGTTGCGGGACTTATTTTTTGAATGACTGATTTATAGCCCTAAAACAAGGGGCGTTTTCCGTGACTTGTTTAGTTTTAAATGCTCCGAGAATTTACATTTGTGTTTTACTGCTTTACTTAGTTAAACGTGTTTACAAATTTAGCTGCAGAAACTGAAAATGTTAAGTCCACGTAGTTTCAAGTACCTTGGTTTAATCTTATCATTTTTCGGTAGCTGTGGAATAATCCCATATACGTGGGATTCAAAGGCCTTCCTTTTAAAAGAGGACTCGAAATGCCGTCTAAAATGTACGATCTTAACAACGCTTTATTTCACTTACCAGTTTTATTTAGTGGTAGAAACCATTCGATATTACTACATTGGTAACATGAAAGACTTTGACGTCTGCTACTTGTTTCTAATGGGGAATATTCTAGTAAGCATAAATATCTACATTGCTCAATGGCCGAATAAAAAGGGATTGCTTATGTTAAATACAATTCTATCGTACTCCACACACATAGGTAAGCAGTTGGATATAATATAAATATCTTAACAAATGATTTAAGCTAAATTTTATCCGACAGAATTTTTTATTGCCTTGCAGATCGTTACTATACAAGAGAAGGTTACAAAGCAACTCGATCCCATCAAAAGTCGATTGAAATTATTTTAGTACTTTTTGTTGTCAACAGTATAATTGCAACTTGCCTTTTGAATATATACTTTGTGTTTTATCCTGAAATTCCGTCTTTCATAACAAGTCTAGCTTTAAAATACCTACAACATCATACATATTTGAGGGCTATTTGTCTCAGTTTTGGTTACGTTTGGCATTTTCTACTTAATGCTTTTATATTCATGTACACAAACATAGCACAGATATTCCTCGTTATTTGCGGAGGAACAGTATTACCATTTGCTGGAAAAGAACTATTTCTCAACAAAAAGTCTTACAAGACGTTTTCAAGCTTACGTACACCAAAACGACTGTGTTTGGTTTATAGGGAACTTCAAATTTTTACCGCGGTGTTCCTTTCCGTTATGGGATATCTTTTAGTCCCAGGACAAGCTTTAGCCTCTCAACTAGTAGTTTTTTCTCCATTGATGTTAATGCAGCATGGAGAAAGTTTAGGCAGCACAATGAAGCTAGTAACTATATCATGGAACTTCATAGTAATACTGACTTGGGTTGGAATCTTAAGTGTTTGTGGCTGCATTTATCGCTACGGAGAGAACATACTTTTGTCTTGGAAGTATAACAAGTGGGGCAGTAAGCTTGATCGGCAGTTCATGAGTAAGTTTAGAAAGTCTTGTAAACCAATTATGATATGTTGCGGGAGGGCTTACATAGTTCGAACACTGACGGTTTTAGAATTTATTAGAGGGCTGACTACGGGAATATTTAGTGCTTTACTGACTGTAGGAAAGAATTAAGCTTATTGTGCCCAACAAAAAACACCTTGTTTCTTAAAAACTATTAAATTGTACATCAGTTTTTTTAAACTTTTTTGAAAGACTGACCAAAATTGAAAATAGATGTACGTAATCTTAAACTGTAATTTAAAATGTAAAAATAGATTATAAAAAGCAATTTTGAAAACCTGAATAAATAGACATATTTAAAGATTTGGAGTATGACTAAAATGAAACCAAGAAAAATCTTAGCCAAATAAAACATTAAATGTTCAAATAATTAGTTAGATCAAATAAGTTATTGAAACTAGATGTATACAACATTGGAAAACACTAACTTAAAGTTTTGAAGATTAAGTTATAATTTAGAAAAACTATTCGAAGTAATTTGCGGTTTCGAATATAATTGTAGTGAGTGCTGTTTTAGTCTTACATCGAAGCTTTCAGTTTTATGAGCAGCAATTTTTACAATTAAATCTTAATTACATGCATTTTCAATAATAAACGTAAAATGTAAAATTTTCAAACTTATTTGACAATTTTTATTGCATATCCTTTAATTGGACACAAATTTGGTACCTGCAACCTTAATAATTTTCTAGTCGACAATTTTATATTCACTTAAATAAAAAGTTTAAATCCATAGCAGTCTATCATTTTGAAAAAGTAGTACTTGCGTGCAAACATGTAAAAATAACCGATTTTGTGTAACTTCCTTAAAGGTAATAATAGAGAATGGAAAATGGTTTAAATGAAAGCTTTGTATCGTAATTTAAATCGGCAATTTTAGTTAATTTTACCTTACCACATAAGTGAAGGTTCAGTTATGTTAAATTACCCATATGATAATTTAAGCTACTGTATTTACTCTTGTCTAAGATTAAAAAAGAAAATTCGATATATGGAAAATTGTATAGCTATTAGATTCCAGAGTCATTAACTCAAACAATTCAGGACAAATATGTTATTTCAGATACGTAAAATAATTTGATTCTCGGGGTTATTTTATGCTTAAGGAATGTCTTATCCGGCTTAACCCAATAACAATTTGTTCATTTAGCTAAAGCGAGCAAGAATGCTTAGCTCTCGTGTGTTCAGTTGCGTTGGTAGGGTTTTATTTACTTTTGGGTATTGCGGAATCATTCCGTATACCTGGGACTTTAAAAACCAAAAGTTAAAAGCAAATGTTAAATGTCGACAAAAATGTACGATTCTCACCACTATCTTCATTATATACCAGTTTTTCCTTATGGGAAGATCCATTCAATATTATTTAAATGAAAACATAGAAAGTTTCAACATCTGCTATTTGTTTTTCATTGGAAATATTTTAATAACAATTTGTCTGAGCATCCCACAATGGCCAAATGAAAGAGGAATGATAATGTTTAATACTGTGCTATCTTATTCAGCGTACATAAGTAAGTGTTACAACGACTTTGAAAGCATTTTTGATTAAATAACAAAATTGGTTTTAAATGTTTACCTTAGGTCATTTTTACACAAAGAAAGGATACAAATCAACTCAACGACGAAGAACAGCAATAGAGATTTTACTGGTGCTTTCTATAATTAGCAACATGTTTGCATCGATCCTTGTGAATTTATTTTTCGTCCTATTTCCCGATGCTCCATGTTTTCTCACAAGTCTTAGCATAAAGTTCGTAAATCAGAATACATATCTGAAAGTAGTGTTTCTAGCATTTGGGTACTTATGGCATCTTGTACAAGACATGAATGTTTTTATGTATCTTACATTTATGCAAATATTTTTAATAATATGCACCGGTACAATAGTCATATTTAGCATCGAGGAGTTAGTTGTCGGTAAAAATTGCTATAAAACAGTTGCAAGCTTACGCACTCCAAAGCAACTTTGTTTAGTTTACCGAGAAATTCAGTTGTTTGAGGGGACCATGCTCTCTGTTCTAGGATATCTCTTAGTTCCTGCACAAACTTTAATTACCCAGTTAGTTGTATTTTCTCCACTAATGTTAACACACAATGGCGGTAGGATGAACAGTACCATGAAAATGGTCACACTGTCTTGGATTGTTTTAATGGTTTCTACTTGGATTGGAATATTAGAGGTTTCAGGTTACGTATACTTGTATGGAGATAAGATACTTAAATCTTGGAAGAATTACAACTGGCAAACAAATTTTGATCGCAAACTCATGAATAAATTTAGAAAATCCTGTAAACCAATTATGATTCATTATGGTAGAACTTACGTAATTAAAAGGATAACGGCGTTAAAATTCATACGAGGTCTGACGAAAGGAGTCTTCAGGGGTTTATTAACACTTGGAAAGCGTTAAATTTTTAAAACTAAGTAAAATGACTAAAATCGTTTGAAAAATCATATTTGAATACAAGGCCACTGAAAACCCAAGGTTGTCCTTGAAATAAAACCAATACTGAGGCTTCAATTGTAAGCAGATGGATGTCATATGCATTTACTGTCATTCTTTATTTTACTCACTAAACTCATGTACCTTAACCAAATAAAATATTTTGCAAATTATGAACGTCTTTTACAAGAATCAAGTTGTGAAAGGGTGTATCTAAGTTGAAGACTAACGCTTTTAAAATTTATCGGAAGGCTGACAAAAGGATATTTAAGAGCTCTACTGACATTCGGGAAACACGTTTGCTCAAAGTTCGTAGCAATAAAAACATTTTAAAAGCTTATTAGTTTCCGGGATGCTTCAGAAAATTTTTAATATCTTGGATTTTGGGTCTGCAAGAAGCAAATAGCCAGAATAGAGAAAAACATTATTATTAAGCCGGAAATTGGTTAAGCTTTCCTATACAATTATTATATATTAAAACATATTATCATGCCTTTTTTTAAATTAAAAGTGATAAGATTTCAGTTGTTAATACATGAGAAATTGACAATTTGTCAGCTTAAGCGAATTGATTAAGTGGTGCTTCAAAATGCCTAAGATTGCAATCCGGTTAAATATCTTTTGCTGCCTACACAAGTAATGGTTAAAACGAGGTATTTTTCAGCATTAGGAAAAGTCTGCCTTTAGTCCAGTTATAAAGTCGTAAATCTTAAAATTGTAAATTGTATTTAGTATGATTGTTTAAATTCCAAAAAAGTTAGATACTTATTAATTTTTTGGTTTCTGTGACTACCAATTTTGGGGCAATAACGGCCAGACATGCTGTTTTATGAATTTTGTATTATTAAATGCTAATTGCAAATTTTTATACAAAATAATCAAATCTGATATTCTTCTTCGCTTGCTTTTTCAATTGAACTTTTAAAATTAAAAGTATATAACCTCAATAAACACAACTCTGCAATTTATTGTACATAAAAGTGATACTTAATCGCTGCTAAATAATGGGTCATGTATGGAAATCACCAAAACAAGAATACCCGAATACAAAAATCTCCGACCAAGAATGACAGAAACCATTTATGCCAATGAAAAGTGTCATTTTATCCGAATTTTCATATCATTAAAATTCTTTATAGTTTTGGGCTAAACGAATCAAAATTGTGATTTACTAGCCTAGTAATTCTGAATTGACTTTCTGTTTGATTTTCACCCAATATGGAATATTGATCGGTCTTCCTGTTTCATGTGGCATGATCCGGGTAGTGTTTCAATACAGCATGTATAATAACAGATTTGGAGTTAATTTTTTAAAAATACCTACAAAGTTATCACTCCCGATACTAAACTATCAGTTTTTTTTCATTTGACACAAAATATTCAGGCTAGGTAATGGCAAAGAAACAAATAAAATAAAAACTGCTAGATGAAGAATTAGAGCACATAAAGAGCGGTATTATACTTATCTCTCTAACAAGAAGTATCAAATGTCAATCGAAAATTGTCTTTATGGTCATTTTGGCAAATTGGTAATTTAAGTTATATTTGGAAATGTTTTATGGAAATAATTCCTCGATCGTTTTTTAAGTATTTTTAACTAATTTTGAATTTTTACTAGTTCCGGTGTTTTTGATCATTTGGCATTTTGACGTATTTGGCGTTTCGGGGATTTTGGTTAGGAGATTTGTGTATTCGGGTATTATTGTTTCGGTGATTTCCACCCGACACCAAGTTTATACACGTG
>JAQIWN010002139.1:0-17103 GCA_034699025.1 Entomobrya cf. arborea Gr-Col-00668 | reverse complement strand
ACTAACTAACAGACACCATTACCCATCGCAATAACTATCGTAACATACGTCTACGACGTATCCGATAGTTAATAAATACAAAACCAATAACAAATTATCCACGTTTTTTTAATGAGATTAACATGCGTGGGTAAAAAACAAGTATAATTTCAACTTTTTTATTACCATTACATTTAAACTATAACATGAATACTGACTCAATTAAATTTTATGTCAAATAAATTAGCATATCACTTTTGTCTTCAAATTCAATTCCTAAAATTCACTTGAAGTACTCATGAAACTAGCTCTCACATTTTTCTTCTGCTTTTTCTCGAAACGACTCACTAAAATCGACTTTCTCGCTCGATTCCATTGTGGCTTCTTCCTAATATTCTCCGCTTCAGTTGTGCTAACATCTTCTGTGGTTCCTCCCAACTCCAAAATTTCTCTAGCCAATGCTTTCCCAGTTTTCAGTCCTGTTTTATCCCTGTCATCCGCTGTCACTCGATTAAACAATTTCTTCTCCTTTTCCACTACCTTTTCCACATCCTCTTCATCACCTTCTCCTCCAAATGGCTTCACTTGATTACTATGAAAAATTGACTTGCGATATCCTCTTCGGAATCCATACTCCCTCCGCTTGCTTATCAAGTGCATTTCAATAACGTACAACTCCATCGTCAAAAACTTGAGCATTTGATAAATGCAGAACACAGTTGTAAATACAATCAGGTAGAGAGACATCGGATGTTCAGCGTAAATCACATTAATTGCGCATAACAAATGCTGCGATGCAAGCACACAAATTGTAATCATAAGAATCATGGGTATGCTTTGAAGGAATACGTAAAGTGCAACAATTCCACCTCTTCGTCTTCGCCACCAAACGGCCAGAAAGATTATTGGATTTGTTAAATAAATTATAAAAATCGCAGCAGCCCACAAACGAACTAATAGTCTAATTCGGCTATAATAACCGGAAGTTATAGGATGACCAGCGACTTCTTTCAGGTAGTCTCCAGGATCTCCAGGAATGGCAACCTTGTTTTCGTAGTCACTGCATCTTTCATCCAAAATTATTCTGGTTTGGTTAATGTACAAACGCTCCTCTGTCCAGTCGACTGTTTCAATTATCACGCCATTTTCAACCTCCCATTCGTGGAATCGACGGAACTTGTAAACATCAACGTGCTTCACTAACAGATCATCTCGGAAGCCTGATCGACCTCCGGGGTTGACGTAGAGGAACTCTGCGATGGTTGTGGGTAGAAGGAGCATTGTGGACCAGATTGCATCAAAGATTGAAAGTCCAACGACAACTTTTTGTAGTGGTTTTGACTCCAGGCATTGCCAGTAGTCGGCGACGCTTCGGAGAGCCTCCCGAAAACAACAAAGACGAATTTTCCGCATTTTGGGCAATTAATTAAAAAGAATTGAGTCTCTAAAAATTTATTAGCGTTTTTGTTAGAGCAAGTTTTTTACTATTGAATCACTCCATTTTTTTTGGAATTTTTACCAGGTCATTGCGTTTGTAACGATGGTGTTATTAGTTATTTATGATTATAATTTTGGCACTTTTCCCCTTTTTTCTGTTCCGTTACTACAAAAGCTGAAAAATAAAATAATGATTGAAAGATGCCTTTCTGGTATGACGCTTCGAAAGAAATGAGCCACCATCTTTTTGGAGTCTTAAAAGACAAATACTTGAATTCCAACAACTACAAAATTATGATAAAAGACTTTTCGAATGCCGTGCTGTCAAATCTGATCTTACAGAAAAATGATATTCATGCATATGCGGCCACGTCTATAGATTGGATATTTTATTTTACAACAACCACGACATTTTGAAATAAAATGATTAAGGCAGGTCAAAATGTTTCATTTTAAAATTCATTTTTAGTGTGAAAGTATACATTTTTTAGGCATAGATATAGCCTATACGTTAGCAATATATTTGTGTTCTGTGTGACACTGACATTTGATTCATGAACATAATAATATTATAGTTATGGGTCTTCATTTTATTAATTGGGATTGATTAACCTTTTTAAACCTAAAATACAGAAATTATCTCCCATAAAACTACTTAAATGTAAAATATTCTGAAGACGTTAAAGACAACTTCCGGATTGCTTCTCTTGTTACTGGTCCATCTACAAAAAAAAAATCAACAGTTTACATTCGGTTTATAGGCGCAGTTTAACTCAGTTTAAATTTAAAGCACCACGTAAATCGATTACTCACTCATTTGGTACCAGTTTACATCTCCCACATCTCGTCTTGCCGAATCAATGGCATGACGCAGAGCGAAAATAACGCATACACTCATGTTTAAAGGAGGCTCTCCAGTAGCTGTAATTTAGTTTAAAATTATGTGATATTTTGAATAAACTGCTTTCTAAAATTGGAAAGCATACCTTTAGACGACAATACTCCAAAAGGGTTTTTGGCTTTCCTTAGGATTGTAACTCGAAAATCTTCAGGTATATCTGCTGGAAGCATTGGCTTGTAAGTCTGTTTTTTGTTAGTTAAAAGCATTCTCTTTAGATATTAATATAAACAACTTGTTGGGATTTTCGACACTAGATACATGTACTTACCCATGTGTTATCTGTGAGTAACGCGCCAGTTGATTGGTCATAAATCGGTTCCTCCGTTAGCCACCAACTTAATCCCATAACGTAAGCACCTTCAATTTGACCGATATCTACCAATGGACTCAAGCTTTCTCCTGCATCTTCAACAAGGTCCGAACGTACTATTTTGTAGTCGCCGGTAAGCACGTCAACTTCAACTTCCGTACACGTAACTCCCCAAACATCATACGACAATACGTCACCATTTCGGTCCCTAAAATTAGTTCAGAAGAGACATTTACGGTAATCATTAAAATTATTTTAAGTGATGATTAACATCTGACTATTTATATTACTGGTATTGAGATGTTAGCAGAATATCTTGAGCATTTGCAGCAGCAATCAATTCTTCCCAAGTTGGATTCTTTAATTCTTTCCTCACGGGCTCTAGTCTTTTAAGTAGGTGCAAACATGCTCTCCTTGCAGACTGAAAAATGTATTAATTTATTTCCCTGTTTACGTACGCAGCTAAATGTTTGTTTTAATTAAATACAGATTTACTTTGACTAGGCATGACTTACACTACAAACCAGCTCACTTGTAATGGAGCCTGCGCTTATTCCAGTATTTGGTGAAATTAAATTTGATGAAGGTTGAATTCGAATTTTGTCAAGAGGAATTTTAAGCGTGTAAGCAACTACCTGTGCAACCTAAGGAAAGAATGACAAATAAAATAATTTGTTCTCTGAATTTTTAAGTTTGCCTTTAATTAAATAACCAATACCTTTGTGTTTACGCCTTGACCCATTTCAATTCCCCCATGAGACACATTAACAGAACCATCAGCATGATAAACCGATATAAACGTAGGATATCGAAAGTCCCAGTAGGTCACTGGAAAGCGAAGTGGAAGAATGGATATTCCTCGTTTTTTCCATCGATTACTCTAAAGCAAACATCGTTCTTGTAAAATCTTCTTTTAAGATACATTCAGCTTTTCAAAATTTCATTATTGTTCTTTTGTATTACTCTATTAAATTCATCGATATAACCTTTCCTTGAGTCATAGTCACACATTGCTTTCAGTTCAGCAATCATTTTAGGAAGTGGGTTATCCAGTGCAAGCTTCGCACCTGGAACCCCAATAAATGGGTCACCTTTACTAATAAAATTAATTTCTCTGACATACAAAGGGTCCAGATTTAAAGCATGAGATATGTGCTCCATTATCGTCTCAATTAATGCTACACCTTGTGCACTTCCTGTAAAAAAGCAACCCAATCAGTTTAAATTTCCAGAGTATGTACAAAACTACCAAACATTATGGATTGTTTTGCTTTGTACCTGGAGCTCTGCAATATGTGTTTGCTGCTGTGTTTGTAGAAACTACTCCTGGTTTTATATTCCACTTATTCGCCTGATAACAACTGCAATTTAATAAAATTAATACTCATGAATATAAATGCGCATTGTGTTTGCAAATTACGAGAATCGTTTTCTTTGATCATCACTATATTTAAATATGACAAAGTTACCTTTGCGAACAAACCATTGCAAACAAACTTGTTGGCTCGTTTGGTGTCGATCCAGCATCACAGTACATGTTACTCTCAAGTTTCAGTATTTTTCCTTTTTCGTTGACTTGAACCTTAAAAAATTATTTCAGCCCTCAAATAAGTTTCATAAGTGTGAATTTTTAGAGTTATCAGAAAATATTCACACTTTACCTCATATCTGGACAAAAATGGCAAACGCTTTCCAAACATTTGCATATTAGTTTCCAGATCCAAAACAACTCTAACTGGTTGATTAGTTACATGCGCTGCAACAGCACACGCAGCAGCAACCCACGCTGCCCTTGTACTTTTTGCCCCAAACCCACCCCCTAGTCTTCTAACATTCATATTAACAAAATTAACAGGTACGTTAAGAACGGCTGCAATTGCATTTTGTGTAAATTCCATACTTTGTGTGGATGGAAAAACGTCCATTCCATTTTCTCTAGGAACACAGATGCAAATATGTGTCTCCATTGGAAAATGAGCTTGTGTTTTAGCTTGAAACTCTCCTTTCAGTTTATAAACTCCATTTCCATCCTCCAATAATGTATTATCATCACCGCCATCTTTACTTTCCAACTCAGCCTTGCGCATACTCTCCAAAATTTCAAATGTCACCTTTTTGCCACCATGACATGGTAAACTGATATTCAACTTCTCCAACTCGTCGATATAATTAGTTTCATCGGATATATTATTAACTGCATCAGAAATGTCAATGACAACCTGTTTGAAATTACTATATTTCACTTTAATTTTATCACGAGCTTCCAATGCAGTTTGTCGTGTGTTTGCCACCAAAATCCCGATTGCTTGTCCGGCATATTTTACAATACTTTCAGCAAATACCTAAAATTTAAAATATAAAAATCTAATGTTCTCGATTTAAGGTACAATGAATATAAACTATTGAAGTCCGTTCGATTTATGTATATTTTAAAAAAATACTTCTTCAGGTAGCCGTAAACCAATCCCAAAATTGTTTACTCCTGGAATATCTTTTGCCGTGTAAAATCCAACCACACCAGGTACACTCTGTAGTGAATATTATTTTTTTAAATCAACTAAACATAAAAAAAGATTTTTAAGTTCGAATATGTATTGACTTTTACCAGCGCTTGTGAAGCGTCTATAGATTTGAGAGTTGCATTTCCAACTGTGCTGATGACAAATACTCCATGCAATTCATTATATTCAGGTCTGATGTCATTAATGTATTGCGCCTCCCCTGTTGAATTTAAAGGGAAAAAAATAAGCAGAGAACAATAAAATATTACACAAATCAGAATGTGTACGTATTATTGAATAAGTTTCATTTACCGGAAGTCTGCTGATAAGATTCAATTTTGGGAATAGGTTGATTCAAAGGCCATTTAGTTTGATCAGTGTCAAAGACTTGTTGGCTTTTATTGAGGGATCTGTCAACGTTGTAACCCCCTGATCTCAGCCATGGTTTTACTACATTTCCCATTAATTGGAGGAAGAACTAGAAATAAAATGTGTTAAGTAAAGCTGTGCCTCAGAAATTGTGAATTAGAGGACTGAAGATTTCAAAATTTAAAAAAAATGGAGTGCAATGTCAATACTTTGTAAAGAAAAGACTGAGCGAGGCCAAGACGATATTCAGGGCTAGCTAAATCAGGCATGAAATTCGGCTTGGCTTCATCGGCAAGAGATTTCATGGCTTGTTGAAGAGTAACCGAGGTTAGCTTCTTTCCGTCCAAATATTTTTCTGTTTGAGTCGCATGCATCTAGATAAATTATAAATTGAAGGTAGCATTCTATACATGACGATTGTCCAGGATTTTAAATTTTTGTTCCTTACAAAATCTGGGTTTATTCCACCAAAGCAAATGCGTGGCCGACTGTGAATTGTCAAACTCTTTTGTTCGAATTCAAATAGGAAAGCAGCATTAACGTACGAAGACGCATTTTGATAACGCTTACCAACCTGTATTTTCAAAAATGAAAATTCATTTTATTTAACCGGTTATTTTGACTATACAGCTTGTAATGTTTTATCAATCACCTTGAAACTCCTGAAAACGTAGTCTTCACTGTACGTAGGGAAATGAATGTATAAAATCACTAGACCTGTCATATCCACCTGGAGAAACTCGGTAAGACTATAACTCTTGCTTGTAGTTACAGAAGAACCTATGTGAAATACAAAGAACTACTGAATATATTTGCCTAATATATTAGAAAATTTTGATTCTGTAAAACACAAAATATACCTATTTCGACTTTCGCATCGACTGCCTCAAATAGTAAAAACAAATCTGAGTTAAACTCGTTATGCATATGTTTTAGCATTAAATTTCCGGCTATGGTTCCCCTCTGGAAAACAAATGATCCAAAATATTAATTCAGGAAAATCTATAATAATCCGAGGAATGTATTTAATCAATTTTCAAAGTACGTTTCTAATTGAGAGAGAAGCAACCCTTCTACAATGGTATAAAAAATCTCTTGTGTATTTTAGCCCATCCATTTTTGATGCTTTCTCAAACATATCAATCATAGCCGTAAGTGTTACATTGCCACCAAGAACAATACCATTGTGATCCAAAAATGTAGATTTTAGCTCGGGAACGTCATTAATTTCAATAAATCCTTCATAAGGTCCATCATTTTTATAAACTCCTATAAAACAAAAATTTAGTACGAACAAAAATGTAAGAAATGTATACGTATCAATTAACATGAAGTTTAAAAGCATAACCACTTTGTACACACCCATTCCAGTGTTTCCGGCTACAAGCCTATATTTTTTTCGTGATGACACAAATTGTTGCATAACTTTGAAAAGATTCTGGAGTGTAATAACTTTAAACCAATGCTCTCCTGATTGTCCGCTTAAGTAAAAATTCCTTGGAAGGCGAATAATTTCCATACTTTCATTTACTGAAGCTTGATCTGTCTTACTTTTTGTTTTTAATGGACACATGTGTGAATCCTGTTAATGTATTTCAATCGAAATTATTTTAAAAATTCAACAAATTAAAAAATAGATTTACAGGTCAAACCTCAATATCAATGCATTTCCGGTTTAATTCCTCGGGTGAGTTAGTAGAAAGCGATTTGAACGCATCTATAATCGGTCTAAACCCTGTACATCTACAAATATTTCCGTCAAAAGAATACTCCACGTCTGCAGGTGTAAACTTAGGATTGGACAATGCAACACTGTGCATGTTCATAATGAAACCCGGGGTACAAAACCCACATTGAGTACCCCCGTATTTGACAAGTCTTTGTTGTATTTTACTGTATCCTTTCTTCTGATTGCCTAACGCTTCTATTGTTGTAATATCCAAACCATCACAAGCATACAATGGAAGGAGACACTAGAAATAATAACTATGTGTTACTTAAAGATAAAATGCTATATATTTAAACGAATTAAACGAAACAGCTCTTACAGAGTTTGCTGAACCGACAAGCTCTTCACCAGTGCTTGGGTGTGTTGATTTTATAGTAACCTAATATTTTGACAACATCGTAGCATATAATTTTTAAATTTAACTATAACACACTGAAATTCATTTCAAATTAATTGTAGTATTTTTCGCCACTAAACTATGCATGATCCACAGCCACCCTCTCGACACATGTATTTTGTGCCAGTGAGTCCCAGTTTCCTGAGAAAGTCGACTAGTAAATAGTTAGGCCCGATTTCTGGATCACATCCTTGGGTATCAACTACAATGCAAATGTATACCACGTTATAAAATCTCAAGTAGGAATGCTAAAGGAAATATTTTTTATACTAAAATGTATTACTTGTATATTCCTTTTCATTGACAAAGAAGCTCATATAGTTACGTCCTAAGTTTGAAACGCTGAGAATTTACAGTTATAACATTTAGAAGCTTATCGTACAAATTATTGTGTAATTGTGAAATGCGATTTCTCGTATGACTTACGTTGTTCCACTAGAAGAACCCGGGCCAAGGGTATGTTCTCCATGATCATTATTGAGATGATGGCTGATTTCGGCACCCATTCTGGTGATGATTCCAACAGTGCAGTTTACTACTTGTTTGATTAAGTTACCAAGTATTTAGTGTTTAATATTTAATTTTTAGACGACAAATGAAAATATAATTTACAATTGAATTAATTTTGTGTACACACAAAGTCATGAATGAAATAAACTCATCAAGAGTCGAATTTACTTATAGTAGATATTATAAATGGTTCAATTCGAAACAAACAGTGAACTTGTAGGGAAGACCACTACCCGAGTATTTTAATTTTGTTTTATCAGTTAAGAGTTATTAACAAATTAACAATACAAACTTTTCTGCATCAATAATGCAATTTACACATACACACCTAGTTAATTTTTAAAACAAGAGAAAAACTGCGGCAGTACGAACGAGTAGTAATGCAATAATTCTTTAGATTACCCAAGCTCAGGGTTCATCTACTGCTGATACACAATGCACAGCTATTTTTCATATGACGCCTAAAATTTGATGGTAAGGGGTGAAAATGTTTTTTGAAGCGTAACAACAATGATGAAAAGATTTAGAATTTAAATACGGGATATTTTTAGTTTAAGGGCATGCAGGCGAATAGGCTAGCCAAAAACAAACAGCTACACACACGCGATGGCGATCGGCCTTCGTTTCAAGTAGGTTGTAAAACATGCTGAAGTCTCACATTAATTTGATAAATGATCATGTAAAAATGTGTGAATAATCAATAAAAAAAATCTGTTAAAAATCTTTTATTTAGGTGTAATACACAATTTAATATTTAATAGTGAGTTAAGACTAAAAAATGTGAAGATTTATATAAAACGATTATTTCAAACGTATGTAAATAATATTATAAAATTAGAAAGAAAACTGATCTGGGGACGTTAATGCTAGCTTCCTGATGACCTCACGAGTAACTGGTCCATCTATTCACACATAAACATAAGTACGATTTAGGAATTTCAGGGTTTAAAATTGTGTGGTCTCAGGCATGCATATTATGTAACTTACCCATTTGATACCACTCATTGTTTCCGATATCTCTTCTGGCTGAATCTATTGCATTACGAAGTGCAAAAATGGCTGCAACGCTTAGATTAAATGGTGGTTCGCCGGTGGCTGAGAAAACAAGTGGAAATGTAGGAGCGAATTTGTACTAAAAACTAATTTCTTAATTAGTCATGCAATTACCTTTCGATGACAACACCCCATAAGGGTTTGGGGCATTACGAAGCATGGTTATCCTAATGTCCTCTGGGATATCGGCTGGTAGCATGGGTTTGTAAAGCTTCAAAACCAAAATTTCACATGCAGTCACATTAAAACAGTTTCAAAAGCTTTATAAAATCATATTGCTTTTTGTGTTGATTGTTTACGCACCCATGTATTATCCGTTAATAAGGCACCGTTACTAGTATCGTAAACAAGTTCCTCCGTTAACCACCAACCAAGCCCCATTACAAATGCGCCTTCAATTTGCCCAATATCTATTAAGGGACTTAGACTTTCTCCCGCATCTTCTATAAGATCCGCCCTAATTAACTGTCAAAAAGAAAAAAAAAATGTAAATGTAAATGCATCAAGATGAGTATGAACTGGTCATTTTGTATTTACAGAAATTTTACCTTGTAATCACCCGTGAGTACATCTAACTCAAGTTCAATAGCAACGACTCCCCAAACATCATAAGATATTAAATCGCCTTGCCTTTCCCTGATAATTATTAAAACGAACGATTAATCTAAAGTACAAACGTTTATAATGTATTTTAGGTATGCAGTTTAAAAATATTAATTTACTGGACTTGTGAAGTTAGCAAAATTTCTTGCGCATTTGCAGCATTAATTAGTTGCTCCCACGTTGGGTTCCCTAACTGCTGTCTAACTGGTTCCAGCTTTGCAAGCAACTCCTCGCAAGCACGACGAGCAGACTATAGATTAACGTAAATAGATAAATTGTTTTTTAAATCATACAACTGTCAAAAAAATAGTTACCATACTGTAGTTAGCAATATAAAATAAAATAAACAATCTTACCGAACAAACAAGTTCACTTCCAACTGATGCTCCTGTAATTGCAGCATTTGGGGATATTATCGTGTTAGTTGGCTGAACTCTTACTTTATCCAGGGGTATTTTAAGGACATGAGCGACAACTTGTGCAACCTAAGCATAAAACATAACATTGAAATGTTTGAAATACGCCGAGTCAATACTTGAATACATTATCATTAAATTAGCCTGAAGTTCAGTATGCTACCTTCGTATTTATTCCCTGACCCATTTCTATTCCTCCATGAGAGACATTTACGGTACCATCCAAGTGATACACTGAAATAAAAGTTGGGAATCTTAGCTCAGGATAGTAATTTGGGTATCTTTGAGGGACCAATGAAATGCCACGTTTTTTCCATCTGTTAGTCTGTATTTAAAAAAAATAGTACATCGATATATAAATGTAAGGCATACAAGCAAAAATATACAAAACGACATGTCAGGCCTTCCGCTCAACCTCTTTACCTGATTAAAATTCTCCACAAACTTTTTACGATTTATATAATCAGACGTTTCGAATATCTCTGTTAGCATTTTAGGAATTAGATTTTCAAGTGGGAGCTTTGCTCCGGGCACTCCAATAAATGGGTCTCCCTTTCGAATGAAATTTATTTGACGAACTTCTAACGGATCTTTTTTCACTGTGAAGGCAATGTGTTCCATGATTGTTTCTATTGCACTCATTCCCTGTGCGCTACCTAATTTATATTATTTAAAGACAAGACAAAGCAATGTCATATTACAACTGGTTTAATCGAATCGATAATTTAAACCTGGCTTTCTTAAACTGATAAAATACCTGGAGAACGACAGTAAGTATTTGGAGCTGTCTCCGTCTGTGCCACTCCTGGGTTGACACTCCAACCATCAGCGCGATAACAGCTAAATTAAGTACCAGAACAAAGTAGTAAGTTTATTCAAAAAACATTTTGTGCATTTTTTTCTTTCACTATCGTCGAAAATTTGTGAATTTTGAAAATTTTGTAAATTTGAAATACCTTTGTGTGCATAACATGGCATACAACGAAGTTGGTTCATTTGCTGTAAATCATTCCAAAAATAATATTTTTATTTAAAAGTAGTCCAAAAATCTAAAAATGGTGATTGAATACAAGTATATAATTTTAAACCACTAACAAACTGCTCCAGTATCACAGTAAATGTCCGCATCAAGCTTGTGAATTTTTCCTCGTTCATCAACTTCCGCCTGCAAAGCAGATAAAAAAGTGTACTCATTCCCTGGTACAACTTATAAATTTATATTTCATCAAAGCACGATTCTATTTTACCTCATATCTGGTAAGGTACGGAAGTCGTTTTCCGATCATGCGCATATTTGTTTCCAAATCCAAAGCTACTCTTACAGGTTTATTGGTTACATGTGCAGCAACTGCACAAGCTGCAGCTACATGAGACGCCTTAGAAATCTAGGCAATTCATAAAATTAAACATAAAATATCAATCGTTATATCACAAAATAAAAATAAATGGCAATGATTGGATTTGTCCATTACCTTTGCACCAAACGCTCCCCCAAGTCTTCTTACAAATATATTAACGCTACACACAGAAATAGAAATATTTTACTATTTTTTTTTTGCAAAATTTGATAATTATTTTATCTCAAAAATTATTTTTTCCAACCTGTTACAAGGCACGTTAATAACATTAGAAATTACAACTTGTACTCCATCCATATGCTGAGTTGCTGAATAAACGTCCATGCCATTTTCGCGAGGAATGCAAATACAAATTTGAGTCTCCAAATGAAAATGGTACTGTCCGCCTGTATAAAATTCTCCTTTCACCTTTATCAATTCATCTTTTACGTTTCCGGTTTCTAGATTAGTGTTACTGTTAGTGTCGATTTTCCGTTCCTGAACACTTTTCTTGATATTCACAAGTAACTTCTTTGTCGTTTCAAGATCAAGTCCTCTACAAGGTACTGATAAATTTATATGGTCATCATGCAAGTCTTTGCAGTGAACCCCAGCTTTAACTGCATCCCTGATATCCAAAATGGGTTTCTTCTCATTGTCGTATGTAACAGTTATGCTGCCTCGCGCTTGGAAAGCGGCGTATTTGGTGCGTGCAACTAACAGTCCAACTGGCTGACCAGCGTATCTGATTTTTCCAGATACAAAAATCTGAAACGATTCAAAAAATTTAATGTATTCATTTACAAAAAAGCTGAAAGATGAATGATAACTTATGAGTTGATTGTTATTATCTACCTCTTCCGGATTACTCAAAAATCCAGCATAGCTATTAACTCCAGGAATATCTTTGGCAGTAATAAATGCCACTACATCAGGAATCATCTAACATATTAAGAAAATGTATAATTCAAAGTAATTCATGTATACTAATTTTAATGAATTTGTGGGTATTAAAATTATTTTCTCATACAAGAGCCTGTGAAGCATCGATGCTCTTTATAGTTCCATTAGCCACTGTGGTTAAAACAAATACTCCAAATAGCTCATCCAATTCCGCACGAATATCATTAATGTATTCAGCCTCCCCTAATCAATAAAACAGCGGTAATAAAAGTTGGAACTTATATCCAACTTACTAATAAACCGAATGCCTTTTCGTCCATTCTTTTGATTTATTATACCTGATACTTGTGGAAACGATTCTAGTTTTGGAACTGGTTGATACAATGGCCATTTTGATTTATCTGTGGAATATGTTTGCGTGCCATAATTTAACCCCCTTTCTACGTCATCTCCTCCAGAGATCAACTTTGGATCGACTGTTTTACCCCGAACTCCAAGCATGAACTATAACAACGAATCAAAGTAATCGTTTGTGTTTGCGTTGTAAAGCTTAAGCAGTTATTTCATACACTTCAGAAAATAATGGCTTACTTTGTACAGATAAGCAAGGACAAGTGATTGTCTATATTCAATAGAACCACTCTGAGGAGCAAAGTTTGGAACGGCTTCCTGTTTTAATACGGATAATGCGCCTTGCAATGTAGATGTGTCAAAAGGTTTTCCATTCAAGTAACTTTCCGTTGCGGTGGCGTGTACCTAGATGGAAAATGCATCTAAATTTAATATGTATTTCATATTGGCAAATGTTGGAATGTTATATGAATTACATCTTACAAAATCAGGATTTATTCCTCCGTAAACGATTGACGGTTTTGTAATAACTGTAAAATTATTCTTTGAGTCAATGTTGAATAGAAAAGCTGCATTTACATAAGCCTCAGCATTTTGGTAACGCTTCCCAATCTATAAAATGAAAGTTTGCTTAATTTTTACAATATCTCATAATGCCCCAAAACTAATTCATTATTAGACAAACCTTAAATGTTCTATAAAAATAGTTTTCTTTAAAAGTTGGAAGATTGATAGAAAGGATGATTTTCCCATTCATGTCAAGTTCCAAGAATTCAAGCAGTGTGTACTCTTGAATCAAAGTGGGAGATGAGCCTATAAAACAATCATGATTAACTTTCACCCGACCATTTAAAGTAAGCTAACCTTAGAAAATTATAATCACAATTTACCAATTTTGAGAGTAGCACCAATTGATTCGAAAAGTGTAAAAATGTCAGAAATAAATTCATGGTGTGCATGCTTCATCATTAGATTACCAGCCAAGGTGCCTTGCTAAAATTGTACAATTTTTAAATTAAACAGTTTGTTATGAAGTTTCATACGCGATTATATTTTTAAAAAATTAATTGAGCTCATACATTTCGCACAGACAAGCACGCAGTTCTACGAAAATGTTTGTAGAATTCTCCAGCATAAACGAACCCCTCCATTCCTCTGGCTGCTCTAAATTGATCAATTGCTACAGTCAGTGTTGTACCGCCTCCGAACTCAAGACCAGTCGCTTTCAAGGTTGCATAATGAAGCTCGGGAACATCATTAATGTCAATAAATACTTCGTAAGGCCCATCACCTTTGAACACTCCTGTTAAATTCGAGATATTTTTGCTTAAATCGGAACGTTTTGATTTTCACCCATAGTGCTACTGAATTTCTAATACGAGTACTGTACCAGTTCCGGTATTTCCAGCCACCAATCTGTACCGCATTTGTGAGTAAGAGAATTTTTGCAAAACTTCGAACAGAGTTGGCAGAGTTGTCACTTTAATCCACTGTTCCCCAGATTGGCTTCGTAAAAATAGATTCCTGATTGGTTGTACTATTTCCAATTTTGAATCTTCGAATTCATTACTTTCGGCAGCAGATTTCATAGGACATTTATGGCAATCCTAGCATTTGAAATAAACTATTTTGTACCCTCAATTTAATTTGTAGTATTAAAACATATGACAAACCCAATTGTGATTTACCTCAATATCTTGGCATTTTCGTTTTAGCTCTTCAGGAGGGTTGACGGCAAGCGATTTGAATGCATCAATGATAGGTCGATAACCTGTGCATCTACATATATTTCCATCGAAAGAATATTCTACTTCTCCTCCAGTAAAACGAGGGTTGTTTTGCACAACGCTAATAGACAAAAAGTCATTTTTTTATAAATTCAATTCATTCTGAAATATGTACCGCTGTATGAAAACATTCGCGAATTTATCCTAACGTACCTGTACATATTCATCACAATACCGGGAGTGCAGAAACCGCACTAAAATTAGAATTCATTGCTCATTAAACTCAAGTTATTCGTTCGATAAATACATTTCTAATTAATTTTGAATTAAATTGCTGAATTTTTTGGTTACATACCTGTGTGCCACCAAACTTAACTAATCTGTCTTGAATTACATTGTATCCTATTTTACGATTCCCAAGGCGTTCTATAGTAGTTATGTCTAAACCGTCGCAAGAAAACAGTGGCACTAAACATGAATTCGCAGATCTAATGACAACTTTACCAGTGGTGGGATGGGTGCTTCGTAACGTTACCATACATGACCCGCAGCCACCCTCCCTACACATGTATTTTGTGCCAGTAAGACCAATCTGTTGAATTGCATTTTATTTTTTAAAATATTTATTCCAGCTAATTAAGCAATACTGGTAGACTGATATCTTCGATAAACAAAATTACCTTATCGCGTAAATAGTCCACCAATAAATATTGGGGTCCGATTTCCGGATCACATCCATCTGTTTTCACTACAACACATCAAAAATTTCAATTTCTTTTCTTTTCAACAAATAAAAGGGGTAAATATTTTATTAAAAAATCATACCATTGTATTCCTTTCCATTTACAAAGAAACTTATAAAATCCTGATGAAAATTAGGATCATCCCTAGAATTCATAGTAAATACATATGCATATTTTAAAAACAGTATCTGCTGGCTTTAACTAAAATTTAATTATGATAACTTCAAAAATAAAAATCAACGATAACGTCACTAACTTTGAAATCTGACTCAAATGACTTTGTTCAGCACCCATATTGATTGACAGCCACTTAACTTGTCAAAACATGGACACTTTAGCTTTTACTAAAAGCTTTTAACATTGTAAATGCAATCAAAATTTTATAACTTTCTGGACAACTTTTAAAACTCGAAGCCAAATCAGGATCTAATTTCAAGACACACACTTAAAGAAAAACCAAAGTAAATTCAACCATTTCATTACAGCAATACTTTTGCCAAAATATAAGATATGAATCGTACACATGCATGTCAGAATGCGATTTGTTTGCTAACTTGTAAAACGTACATCATTTAGTGTACCAACAAATATTGCAGTTGCCAAACTACCTCTTCCTTTTGAGGGATCTTAATTTCCGCTTTCTTACATTCATAATTTATTTATCGCAGAAAATACATTTGTGTACGCTCGGAAGTTTCATTTTCGTGTGAATTTTATTTTGCTCGTATTACATACATACATATAACTGTTGTTGTAAGCAAAGTAGAGCAGTTTGCTTTTAATGTTTTTGCTCATTACATGATTGGACCAAAATAGTTCACTGGTATAGTATTAATGGTAAAAAGGTAGACTAACTGGTAGGTTAAAACATGAAAGGGTACTTAACGTTTTTTCCTTGAATCGCATCAATTTGTTACATAGCTCGTTCAAAATTCATGGTTTGATTCAGAAATTCATAACAATTCGTATGATGAGATGAGGTAGTGTGCGTAATGCGCAATCAGGGATTAATTGGATGAAAAATAGTAAATTAAAGCACTGGAGCGTTACCTTTCGACACGCATAACGGACATATATAATTATAAGTTCATTTAAAACAATACAGTCGACACGTAATATACAGAGTAACTAAATATATAGTAGCACTAAATATTTTTTTAAAGAAGTTATTTGTACATAGTGACATGTAAAAACCAATATGTAAGTGATTTTTTGTCTTGTATACATTTATGTACACATCTATGAAAAAAAAATTCAGTTTTCGTTAATTGGAGTAATTGATGATGGAGTACAGAAAATGAAGAAATATGGAGATGATTGATTACTCCGAAATATTACACTATTTTTTATGTATATCAAACCACATTTTTAGCAGCATTACAATAATCATAGTCAGCAATTTTCTTTAGATTTCTTATAAAATTAACACCGATAAGTTACTATCAACAACATGAGCAACAAATTGATAAGTAGATTAACTCATGAACCTCGTGTGAACAAAAATCAATTGAATTTATTGTCCCATAGAGATAGATTGGTAGTTATCTCAAATTATGCATCTAGTATCTTCAGTAGATAATTAATACCTTAATTAAATTAATTAATTAGACATAGTGATGGCAAAAAAGGCTTTTGAAAACAATTAACGCTACGATTATCGATGCTGCATGAATGGTACGGGTACAACGACGATAAACAGAATAAAAGATAGAATAGGTTTTCACACTGAACACAGTAGAAAAAGAAACGAGAAGAGCACGTCTCCTGCTTCTGTTGCTGTGAAGGTTTGCTCAGTGATAGGTGATTGGTTTTTGGCAGTTGGGTTTGCTGTTTCTCA
>JAQIWN010002138.1:0-17103 GCA_034699025.1 Entomobrya cf. arborea Gr-Col-00668 | reverse complement strand
TTGACCAATCAGCGAACGTATCTGATAATGTCAAACAGTTTTAGCTGCTGAACAATATCAGGTACGTCCGCACTAAATCACTTAGTGATTGTACTCAACTCATTCAACCCAGCTCTTGAGTTGAAATGTGAGTTGAGATTGAGAATAATTATTTTTTACTCAACTCATTCTTTTTTGTTTTTAATTTTTGCCCTCTCCTTCGTGCTGACCAACAGTAGTCAGCATGAAGGAGAGGACAAAATAATACCAAAGGGGGGACCCTTATCATTTTTTGCCCTCTCCTTCATGCTGACCGAAAATTTCAACCTTCAAAAACATATCTGCTCTCAGTTTGCGACGAAACAAAAATACTTAATTTTTTTGTAGCCATAATGAAGACGAACTTGGCATTTATTTCATCACTTTCAGTTACATTTATATTTTCGTTTTTTGATAACGCTAAATCATTGTCTAAACTTTCACCTGTATTCCATAGTGCAAATATTCACAATGATATTCGTAGTTTAATACGATCCATAAAAGGTTCCAATGTAATGTTTATCTTTGAGAAAAACCAAAAATCTCTACTCAAGAAGGAAAACGTTTTATACCAAAATATATTTTTGACGTTTTTCAGCATTGTTAGGGAAATACATAGTCAAAATATTTTAATCATAAAGTCTCAAAAGAATATTGATACCAACTTTTGGAATGAAAGTCATAACTTTTTGCCGTCTCGCTTAATGTCCACCGAATATATTTTATTTCTTAACATTGTTTACAAACCGAACCTACCATCGCTTAGCCGAAAACCCAGAGCAAAAAGTGATAATTTCGCAAGCGTTATATTTCTTCAAACAAAAATTATAAGAAAGCCACAAATTTTTCTGGTTCCCGAGTTCTACAGCATGTCACTCCTAATTTTCATAGAAGAAGGTAAATCAGTTTTGCTGAGCTGCTTTCTTTGCGTGGAAGATCAAACAATTGTAAATGGGAGATCATACCGGTCTACTTGGGTTGCAATTTTACAAAACTCGTCTCGCTCCGTAACAGACTTAAAGAATGCTTGGAAAGCATTATATTTTTATAACGCACAAAATAACGATTCGAGTATACCTGCAGAGATACGGTATAAAAGACTCGGATACTACATGAGCTTTTCAGTAGATTTTATAAAACACGCCCAACAAAAATACAAAATAGACCAAGATTATATTTTAAAACATGGTGTGTTATGGCAAGATGGTGCCACTGTAGCTTCACGAAATATAGAGATAACTTTTACGCCGTTTGGTATAATAACAACTGGTTATAGCTACTCAATTTATATCGAAAACGACAGTGTAAATAGCGACATTTTGTCAATGTTCAAAACATTTTCCTTAAACGTATGGATCTGCACTTTGGGGTTAATGTTTACCACACATGGACTGTTCTATGTGGCTCGTTATAAGTATCCATTTTGGTATACAGTCTGTGTTTTTATGGAACAAGAGGTTCCTCACTTTGGAAACACAAAAACTGTGAAAATCGTCGTTTATATTCTTGTCATTCTGTTTACCGCTTCAATAGTCAAGGCTTTCTTTACTTCTTTCTTGTTTGTTCATATGACTGTTCCCTCTCTTCCGACAGGTTTGCCTAATTCATTTGGTGATTTGGTGGAAAGAAGTACATTGAAATTATTAGACTTAGGTTTCCTCCATTCTAGAATTCATAAGCTACTTAAAAACTGGCTAACTATGGGTCCCCTTGCAGATTTTTATAAAGTAGTTGTTGATAAACTTAGCATAGTTCCAGTTTGGGACAAAGACCAGTTTGGTGAAATGATAACCAATATTTCAGTGCGAGATCCAGTATTTTTTGACGAAGACAGTTTGCCACATCAAGACCTTGAAAGGTTTGCAATTATTTATGATATAGAAAATGGAGGTGGAATGAAAACTCTGTTTACAACATTTGGCGACCGCAAATTGGTAAAAGGGCAGGAATTTTTTGGGGAGTACAAAGAAAATGATATATTCATAGAGTGCTTTGAAATGTGGACAGGTCCAAAAGGTGGATTTATTTATGCTTTGTTTCTGAATTTTTTGGAAAGGTATGTCGAGTCAGGATTGTACAGCTATGGACAATATAATTTTACACTCAAGAAAACACTTAGTACTTTGCAAACAGTTCAAAATACTTCAAAAAGCATTTCATTGAACATTGTACAAGTGGCACGTCGTTATATGTCTGGTAATAAGGATTTCGACTTGGATGGCTCTGAATTTAAGCCTGGAACTAATGCTGAGCATATAGTGCTATGGTTGTTTTTAAGTATGTTGTACGGGATAGCCCTTTGTCTATTGACGTTTGAATTGATGTTAGGAAATCTTTGTTTCATTTTGCAGAACGATTCGTACGTACAACAGTTCTCATATTTGCCTTAAATTTATATTTGTAGCTATACTTTAATACAAGTATTACAAATACTTAATGGGTCAGGTATTTGAGCAATGATTTTGTTAATGAAATGTTTGGGACATTATTGCTTCGTTGTATTCATACTTTGTTGCATGTAAATCTAGTAGAGTTGGCAATGTAATTCTACATTTAGTTTAACAAGTACAATGTAAATATTTAGAGTTGTTTTGGAACATATGTTAAGTTCAGAATTGTAAAAAAAGAAATTCCCTCCTTATTGGAAATTCTGTATTCAAAATTTAATTTAAAATAGTCATACGTGACTAAAACAATTTATCCTTGGCTGCTTTTATCAGGCATGTAAAATCATAAGACAATAAACTTCTTTGGGCTTTCAATTGAAAAACTTATTAACTATAAAACACCAAGTACGATAACAGTTAAAATGAGCCTACTATGGCTGTAATTAAATTTGGACACGCACGTATAGAATAATAATATTGTTTTGAAAAACAACGCGTATTTTTCAAAACGGTAAAAAGGTTTATCAAAACAAATGATGTGACCATCTAGCGTCGCCATTCCAGTTCTTATACACAAAAAACAATCTTATTCCATAAATTTAGTCATACCTGGTTACATTATGCTTGGTGTTGGTCATATCACAAGTAATATATAATGGTGTCTGTGGGATACTAATAAAATAGGTTACTACAGTTTGCCACTGGACTTAATTAACCAACCAAAGTATTTATACTAGATATCATGCAACGATCCTTTAAGCGTTCTTTTGAAAGAAATATTAATTCGTTTAAATTTAACAGTAGCTCTCGGACGTGGAATGCCTGCTACTAATTCAACAAGCTTTGTAAAAGGTTTAATTTTTACTCAAGCCGTAAACTTTATACCCGACGTAGATACAATGCTTAAAACTGATAATATATTGAATACAGGTCTGCACTACAAGATACAGTACTGCATTGCAAAGCCAACTTTCAAAATTATCGATATATTCCATGTTTTGGGTAGTCCGTTTCCCAATTCTCTGTGGACTGCTTGTCTTATTTGCATATCATTGGTTTTCGCTTTTAAGTGGAAGTGTGCTGTCAAAAACTATTTTATCACAGAAGTTTTGAAAATCCTAGAGATGGTTTTTCAGCAAAGTAGCAAAAGAGTTGACTTTCTCTCAATAACGTTTATATTTGGCTGCTTCATTATGAGGTTTATGTAAGAATGTACGATGACAGGAGAGATGATATCTCCACCTGCTATACAAGTAAAACCCACACTTGGTCAACTACTTTCGGAAGGATACAAATTTATAAGACCAGATTTGCCTGAGGAATATATTCAATTTGAATACAATGCCCGACGTGCAGTAGCACAACAATATGAATTTCAAGCGCGTCAGGAAGGTTTCATGGAAAATCTTACTTCAACAAGATTATGGAGTGATACGAAAGCTGTAGGTGTAAGCAAGCCTGGATTAATTTATGATAAATCAGTGAAAGATATGTATCGCGAGTCATATATTAACGATGATTGCTTTCTACAGAAAGCATGTATGTAAGCATGATTGTATGCATCGCGAGTGTTTAGTTCCCGATTCACGATGTTATTTTATTCCAAAAGCATATTTCCCTTCTCATGAGTATCTACAATTATTTGGAATTTTAGGTAAATTAATGTTAAATCCTTTAAAACGTAATTTGTATGATAATGGGGTAAGAAATTTTTGGATACATTTGAAATATCACTTTGACTACTGGCAGTTTCAAAATCGTGGAAGAATTGTAAAATCTGAAAACGTTAAAATTTTGGGATTAGATCAAAGGTTGAATTCGTTATTTTGTTTAACTGCAGGACTTTTGTGTGTACCGGTTTTAGACTTTATTTTGTTCGAATCGAATACACTTAGCCTTAAATGTTTAAGAAACCTTAGTGTTTATATCAATAATGCGTTTCGTCATAGAATTAAAGTATTTATCTTTCAATAAAGTATAAAACAAACATACATTCTGTAAAAAATATTTTCTTGATTCCAGCAAATTACTCATTTCTAACGTAGTCGAATCACCTAACATATTGTGCGAGTTTGTACGCAAATAACGAAGTACGTCGCCATGCTGGTCAGCAACTGAAAATTGAAACAGTAAAACTTTTGAAACCCTAACATGTGAATCATTTAATGGCGTTACTAATATCTTGATTACTTACCCAAGCAACAAGACCTGGTGTGATAGGAAATATATTGCTCGCCTTGATGGAAACTTCATTTGAATCCACCAAATTAAGCCAAATGGAAACGTCCCAAACAGGAACTACTAAAGCTCTATTTTCTGTCACCAAAAGCCAACTCTTCAGTGTTCCCATTTTATTAACCAGGTCCACAGATAAATACAACGTTATAGATGTTACCAAAAAGTAAACCCAGAATTCAATCATATAAGCTAGTCTGTTATAATGACGATCATTGGCAATCGCACCTTCAAAGGCAATTGGAAAATAAAACACTGATTCTACAAGAATGAATGTAAAAATGTGTCCAACAGAACGGTTTATTAAATCCGCAAGTCGTCGTAAATCTTTCAACTGAGTTTCTATTTGTTTCCATTTAGTATGAAGATTTTTGGGAATGTTAGGCTCGTCCAAAAATTCTGCAAATTGTTTTGTTGCATTTCTTATTGCCAGGACTAGCAGAGCACTAACAAGAACACCAAAATAACCCAAAAAATGATTATGTGCCGGGCCAATGGTTAGAAGCAAAGACGACAAATTTCTGGATCGAATTTCGTTGCCATTTGACTGAATTATCGAAGTTATATAAATGAATAGGAACATTGAATAGCAAATTGTGATAGTATATTTGTTTATCAAACAAAATGTTTTGTTGGATTGTTTTCTTAATCTTGCAATTAATGTAATTAGGTTTGCAAAATTATGTTGGTTTCCCCAAATTATGTAAACTACGACTAAGCGTAGAAGCATGTCCTCTATATTTATAAAACATTCAAAGTACGTTCGAGGTTGTTGCTTATCAGCATTCAATCTCTGATGGGCTTTGTAACCATGACAAATTAAACCAAAAATTGTTAAAATTCCACACGCAATTCGTTGGAAAATACATCTCTGTGCTAGGATGGCTGTCTCTAAATCGGTGGATATATCTGTTTTGTGCTTTTTTACGTTAGTTTTAAAACGATTTAGAGATAAAAGTAAATAGTAATAAATGTTAAACAGATATTTAAAATATGACGACATCGAAATGTCAGAGAGTTTCACTATTATTCGCATTCTAAGGGAATAATTAGATAAACTTAGGCACTATTTTGAAAATAACTTTATTGTGACATATAAAAACACGTAGATTAATTAGTATAAATTAAAACAAGGCATTTATGGCTTCAAATTTAAATGAGATATATTGTGTATACGTGATTCGATTAATTAAACAGAAGGTAAAATCGAACTTGAAATAAGAAATGTTTTCTGTCTACTATAGGAGTCAAAATAAAGTAAACTTTCTTTAAATTGTAAAATACACTTGATGGTAAAAACACACGTTATGATACCTATTCGCTGTTTAATCTTTGGTTTTGAGTCGTCGTAAAATATTATCTTTTATTTTGTCTTAGAATTTTTCGAAAAAATATTTTGCTTTAACAAATAAAGAGTAAAGTTTACAAAACGGGTAGAAGGTTGTTGTACACTTTCTAAAACATATTCCTCGTCATGTGATGATTTCAGTACAGTCGCAATTCATATATTTTATTTTTTTAACACCCATCCATAACCAATTAACTTGAAGCTTTTTACTTCAAACACGCCATTCCTTAATTTGATAAGTGCGTAATTTGCTAATTGAATGATCTTCCTAAATCAACAATAGTTAGGTAAAGTGACACGCCATTTTAAATGTTTTTATTTTAGCAATATTTTGAAAAGTAAATTGAACCTGTTTCTGGAATATTGCGAACAGGTTTATCTAAATATCTCAAATTAAATTAGAGGCTATGCAGTCCAAGTTATTAAGCACCGAACTTGTTACGAATTTACAATAGGCTAATTAATTTTGGCTGGTGTTCACATTCAACAAAATGATAAATTTCTTGTCCTATATGAGTACACTATATAGTAAAATATATTGAAACCTAAAATTGAAATTCCACAACTTACACACAAATACAAATATTCAACGAATATCGTCAATGAAAAATGAAGCACCAAATATTACCTAGTGCACCAATAATATAGCACTCAGCAGTAATACTACAATTTAAATCAGTAACATTAGCCGGAGAATGATATATTCTAGTTTGAAGTTTTGAAGATTTCGTTAAACCCCTTCCGAAAGATTTTACGCATGTACGCTTCTTGCTACAATCTTACACGTTTCTATTACTTTTGTTCCGCGGGCTTTCCATACCAATTTTTTGGTGCATGTTGCAGCAATTGGAAATGCGCTTTCAGTTTAATTTGATGTTTGTGCATTATTTGTTTAGTTTGCCTCAGAGCTGCAGCTGATTAAGTGTATGTTTTGTTTGGCCCTGTTCTGCTACTGACTGATCACATGATCCCATAGTAATCACCAATGCATAACAATTTTTTTAAAATTATTAATTGGCAGTTTTTTAATGTTTTGAAAAAGATTATTTTGGACATTCGAAGGGATTACAAAAATGAAGCCAACCAGTTCAAAGAGACGGTCACCCTGTGTCGCCCGACGTAAATGATATCCCTTAAATCCTTCACGCGGTCGCGATGAATTGCCCTAAGTTCGAAAACCCACTTTCCGAACAGCTCGAAAGCTCCTGATGATTAGACTGAACCTAAATTGCCTTTGCACTTCCACTATGCCCTATGCTAGCTTCTGTACCCTAAAATGCCACCAACTGGCAAATGATTAAGTTAAACAGTTAAATAAAACAACACCACAGCTGTTCAATTATTTTAACTATATTTAATTAACCCAAAAAATACTAATTTGTTCCCAGCAGCAAAATGCTTGTCCTCACACCGAGGCTCACAACAAATTGTGTCTGAATTCAATTGATACTAAAATTACCCACCCTCTTCTCCTCTTGTTCTTCGTCGTGTTCAATCCGGTCTTGCTTTTCCTTGCCTGTGTTGATGGACAGCAAGCGATTCCTCCTCCTCTCCTCTCCCGGCAATCTCACCTTGCCCTCATTCCCGTTCCCTGACACCCTGGAAGGTGACAAAGGGAGAAGGATCTGTAGCTGGAGGAATAGTGATACCGGAAGGTACCATAGTTGTGAACCAAGGCCTTAAAAAAGTAAAGGCCGAGGAAGACTTCAATGGCCGGAAACCTGACATTAGTGACCTCTCTGTTGCTATGGATATTGAAACAGATCCGACTTCCGGACCAGCAAGTATTGACGCAGTGGCTAGTGGGAAAGCCGTCACTGAAGAGTTTATAGTGACCAAAGTCGACCTTGACAATGACGATCTAATTACGCTAGTGTCACCAGCAGGCAAACTACCAAGTAGTAATCAAAAAGACGGAGATGGTAGCTCCTGTTTGTGTGCGAAGGTAATTAAATGTTTGAAGTGTACAGGGAAAGAGTTGAGCTTTAAATTGGATAAGCAAAATCAGGTCATCCGTGAAATGAAGTCTTGTCTTCGGATGTCTTTGATGGCCTGCTGCAAAGATGAAGAAGCTGAAGATCGGGAACATGGTAGCATTGATTCTCAGGAGGATTCTCCAGAAAAAGTAAGTAAATTCTGTCGTGTGTTTAAGATTTTAATGCTGTATATCTTAATGTTTCAATGAGATTTAAAATAAATTTTACTTTCTCGAATATTTCCACAAAACAGACAGCTGAGAATTCGGTGTCCATGGTCCCGGAAAAATCCTTTGTTATTCACTGGGATCAAAGGGTAGTGACTCCAGATGGCTTAGATGGGCGACCTTCAACTGCAACTAAGGAATGCCCTGGAACTGGTCGCAGTGACAATAATCCTCTCACCCCGAATGTATCTTCAAACCAACCCTATGTGTCGTTTCCCATCCCCATTATGGAACAGGGGCAAAGTACTGAAATTATAGATGAAAACGGTGAGGAGGATCTCGACGGATGAAGAGGCAGTTTAAATTGGGTTTATGGAACTCACCAGGAGGATGGACATCATGGAGCATTAGAGTAGGATTTGCTACTCAGTTTTAATTTGTCTTTGTAAATTTTACTCTATTAAAAATAGGTAAATTGTGTTAAATATGGTCTTCAGGTTACCAGATATGTCAACCAAAAAAACTGGGGAAAGCGAAGGAAATCAGAATAATTCAGAGAGAAACGATGGCTTGTCTTCGATTGCCATCATGGAATTATCTGGTGATGAGAATGGTGGCCATTTCTCAGATGAGGTTTCGAATCCAGCTCGTGCATCTATGAAGACTTCTCATTGCCTGAGAAAATCGTTGGAAATTATAAAACGGAGGAGGCTGAGTGGAATTTCAATGACAATGCTACTACGACAGACAAGGAAGTAAGGAGCAGAAATCCGAAGGAAAGGTTTGGTTGTTTAAAATGTGGCAAAAGCTTTGAATCGAATTCTAAATTACGCCAGCACATGCGTAATATGCATGCTAAAACACAAGACCCCTCCCACAAGTGTCATTTAGGTACAAAGGTTTTTACAGTGGAAACCTGCCTCAAACGTCACATCCTGTCGACTGGCGAAGGTGTTCGTTTCAAATGCAACTATTGTCCATGTCCCGCTAAATTTATTGACAGGACTTATCTCTTACGACATGAAAAGAACGTACATATAGAAGGGGGTCCACTAACAACAGTGCGAAATTTGTGGTATTCATATGTTATAAACAAAAAAAGTTTGAATTTTCGCAATAGTATGATGCACACGGGGTCTGGGCACATGGTAAAGGTCAAGCAAGAAATGAAACGTGTAGGAAACACTATAACGATTGGCTTCCAGTGCCAACAATGCCCCTTTTCCTCTCCGAAAGAGAAAACTTGTCTTTTCACGTGAGCCCAGGTTCATGGTTTCACCACTCCTGGTGCAGAAGCTGAAAAAATAGCAAGTTGGAAGTCGCCGTTGAGCCTTTTGATTTGTGAAGTGTATTCTTGTATGTATTTGAATTAGTGTACAATCTAACTTATTAAGTTTCCTCAGTTATTGAAAGAAGTTGTCGATTTAATTTAATCAACTTGAGAAATTGCGTTAATGCGTATTCTGTTATACCCTCGAGTTGTAATTGAACAATAATTATAGTGTATCGAATTTAACTAAAGATTCTAACCAAAGTATGTTTTTTAATATGGAATATTTCATTTTCTTATTAGTACATTTAGCCGACTAAACTAAAAATTTATCATAATACTATATTATGATTATATTTGAATTTTCGGACAAGATGCAACGGAATTTTCCATGTAAAAACCAAATGCTAAACCCCGTATTAAAAGCAAATACTAAACCCAATAGTAAAACCAAATTGTAAACCCAATAGTAAAACCATATAGTAAACCACATGTTAAAACCATTGGTCTAGCTAAACCCTATACTAAACTGTATGCTAAACCCCATACTAAATGTCAATGCTAAACCTTATGCTAAAGCCTTTACTAAACTCTATGGTAAACCCTGTATTAAAACTAAACCCCACATTAATATTGCATGTAACTTATGTAATACCGAACATTAAAATAAAATTGTACATATGAGTACACGAAATATTATCCAAAGAATTTAGTATGTTGAGATCTAATTTACGTTATAAGTAGTTACCAAAAGAATTAAATACCAAACATGCAGTGATGTGTATATAATGTATAAGGATGCATTTAACGGTGCTTCTCTTCATAACGAGTTTGATTTAAAGTTAGGATTAATTATGACTGAATATGCTTTTTACTATATTAAAATGTGTATCTGGACAATTTAAACATAGACGGTGAGCATTGAGAACACAGTGCATGTAACATGAAAAATATATAGTGTCGAAATGAATAATTTAGTCTTGTAACAGCTAATAGTTTGTTAATCGATTTCAGTGTATAGTAGTACACAAATAGAAAATTAGATTAATGAAAAGAGGGATGTTGAAGCTAGTGCTAAAATGAAGTAATGACTACGGTCTCCGTGCCACTGCAGTGCATACAATCCCAAACATGAGCTGCTAAGCTCTTGTATTTTCACGTGCCTATTATTACAATTTTCTCTTAAATATTGTATCATTTTGAGTTGTTGTGTTGATATGATGGTCTAGAATTCTGACATGCGGAAAGATAATATTGTTACACATTTATTGCTTATCAAATTATACAGGATACAATGCGTCTTGTAAATAGGTTTATACTATTGGAAGTAACAGGATTGAAATTTGTTCTCAAACATCACAGTCCAATTCTGGAATTAGTATGATTAAATATGAGAGAGATGTGTTTAACTACAAAAACAGGGGAGAATATTTTTTTGGTGTTTGAGTTGAATTTATTGGCAAAATATCATTGTATAATTGTGGTTTTGAACAGAACCAGTAAATTGCATGTAATTCAATATTAGTTTAACATAAGAGAAATGAATGCAAGCAGCAAGGTACTCACGATATTACCTAATCTATCAACAAGACCATGCTGTTGTGTAAAATATGATTTGATCTCAATAATATTCTTTTATCTTATCAATATCCTTAATTGATTTCAATTATACATAGAATTCGTTTACAGCAAACTTTTGCAAATAATACCGTTTTCATGTGTATCAGGTTGCTTCAATTTATTCATAGTTAAGTAAACTAACAATTTTCTCGTCCATATGTGATAAAGAATTAAGATAAACAATGATTTTTGCGATAAGTGATAGAAAGAAAGTGAAATAGAAAGTGGAAAATAGCCAAGTAGAAGACACTTATAGATAGTTTATTGAAACAATTGTGTGGTCAGATAAGAAGTCAACATATTGGGAAGAAAAATTCATCATTGTAAAAGGATACATAAATTTTGTTGAAAAGATAATAAATAACTATCATTATTTTATCTATTTATAAATAAGCAATTGGCATTTTCTCATCATTCCTTTTTGCTAAAGTAATTGCAAGCTATTATATCAATGTCATTTAATGCATGAGCTAAATTTTTGGCAAACGATTTAATGGATGAAATGCTGTACTTTATACTAATCTAAAAAGGAAAGAAAAGTGATGCAAGATTAGAAATAATGAGCATATGCATAATGAGTGTAGATATAACACAAAATCATCAATTTGTAACACAAGGGGTATTTTGTGTTGATGAGAATGTATATTCCAGCTATAAAAATACTCTAAACATAAAGCAAAGACTTGTCCGCTAACGAAGGAGACAAAGTTAGATGTTGATTTGCTAATAACCAGAAACATAATTTAATGAAACATTTATATATTTAAACGCTACTCAATTTGAAGCATAAAAGTAATAAAAGACTAGATCCTAAAATGCTCTGTCACCTTCAAAACAGTTGAAATAGAAACGTTTCGAAAACCAGATTTTTCCTACTGTAAAAATATCGTTAGAAGGTCAAAGGCCAAGACCATCTAACTTTTTCAGATTGAGCGTATATAGCTGTCTTTGATTTTCAAAGTGATGAATATGCATTAGACTACAAATCAAACAGGCTGCATCAAAAAATAATTTGAAACCAGACCCTGTAAGGGCCTTCAAACTGTAAATGAGATTCGAAATGGTTCGAAAATTACGTTTGCATAACTGGGCGTCCTGTTGCCATGATACTGAGTTTATTTCCCACTACCTTCACAGATAATCAAAGCTTGGGAACCAAGCAGCAAGTTTAAAACAAAAAATGGCAACCAACCAAGACCTTTGATGGCTTCCGAGTAGGGTTGCAGATTTTTTCAAGAAAAATCAATTCAAACTGAAAACTTTGAATAGCATAAAAATGCCCAAGGAATTCATAAAATTGGGAATTTCGGCATGTTCCGGGCATTTATTAACACCAATTTAGCCAAGCCTTCCAAAACACCAAAAGATTTGCCATTGCATGGATTTAAATCAGCCGAACCTTTGCCAGGCATGTTAGAAAAATAAGGAATAATGTAAATTTACAGCGCATTTAAAACGATTCGCAGTTTTTAATACAGAGGCTTTGTTGGACCTATTTTTATGCACTTAAGTAAGTATTATTTAAGTATGTATAGTAATTGTTAAATGCTATTTTTGGTTATCAGTAATGAAGCCTCTAATTTTGTCTCCTTCGTTATGGGACAATTTCACTTGTTTGTGTATACAACTAATTGGCAATAAGTAATATTTATCGTGATTCATCAACTAATTAAGTCCATATTATATGTGTACTAACCAGAATTTAGTAAAGGTCTACGACCTTAGTTCATATCATATTTATAAAAATGGTTCTACTGGTCATTTATAAATGCTAATTAGCTTGCAACACCTAATTTCGAAATGGTTTCCACTTTCCAAATTCAATCTCATCTTTTGGGGACAAAATTTTGTTTTGTGTATGTAATACAGTACTTCATTTACGGTATATTGGTAATGTCAACCTCATTTTGGACATAAACTAATTTAACCAAATTACTGGACCGACTATCTTGTAAATCTTTATTTTGTATTTCGTTAATATGTAAGAAGTATTATTTTAGATAACATATTCTAACCAAATATTAACTTATGTTTCGATGGTTTTTAAATTATCGTTTTACAGTCAACATCAATTTAAGAACCCATCTTATCACACCTTTAACATAGTTAAACTGCGTGACTCGTACAACTACAAACGCATTCCCATATCGTAATACAATCGAACGACAACTTTTTTGAAACTTTTTCATTAATTTCGTCTCGTACCTATTTCTCCATGTGTTAAGCTTCCATGAGTTCTGGATTTTGCAACTGTTTTTGTACAATAGCTTTCCTTCTTGCAGTACCCAAATCCAAACACCCATTGTTAAAGGTATGCCCAATATAAAAGGAATCTTACCAAGAACTGGCAGCTTTTCACCAAAGTTAACCAAGTAAAACAAAAATACAGCAGGTACAATCAGAAAAGTATTATGCCAAACATAAAGAAATGGACTTAGAAAACACATCCAGTTTTCTAGCAATACTTGAATTGATCTATAAGCTTGCTTAAAATTCTGAGTCTCTCTTAAACTATTTCCTGCTCGGTAAAGTGTACTAACCTTATTAAGCTCTAACTCTGCAGTGTACAAGTGTGTAACAGTGACTAACCATATAAATATTAATGTTACGACTACAAACTGATAGCTTACTATAACAAATGTTAAATAGCCATGTAGCAAAGTTATAATAATGCCTACTGGAAAATACGAGTAGAAATGTTGTGGAATTAGCTGCCCAATAAATATAAAACTGCAGGGATCATACGCACAAATTAGAGTAACAAAGATAGCTACCGCAAAATAATTGCTAAATAAATTTGAAATAAATAAATACATCCGAAAATTTGTTGATTGTTTCCATTTAAAACTTCTACTGCCCATGTAAGTTTCTGTAACAAAATTCATGGCATAAATGTTTTGCAAAGGTAAAAGAAATGTTTCATTTTGGAGTATCTTACCATTAAAATAACGCAAAAACGTCAAACACTTATTGGCCGCCATGCAAAGGTTCTCTGGAAAAATGACAGGCAGTGAACATGTAGGAAACATTGCAAATGCTCCAATGCAATAAGCCAAGGCGTCGTTAAATTTGTCTCTATATCCGGATAAGTGATTAAAAATCGTAATTACTAAAGAACAAATAATCCACATTCCAGACAATGTGAAATTGATATATGCATGTTTTCGATGTCTGGCATCGTTTGGGTAGCAGAAAAGCTTTGTCTTGTTATCGAACAGTATAAAAGAACCTCCGATACTGTAACATATCTTTGTAGTCCTACTAAGAATCCCATATGTTTTATCTGAAAGCATTCTTAAAAGAAAAAGTTCCTTTTGAAATTTTTAACACGATTTAAAAAGGAAAAATAAGGCAAAATAAAAACACGTTAACTATTATGTTAATGTTGAGATACTCAAATTCTAAACAAAGAATTTTCTGTTTCTATTTGATTTGATGACCATTTGGCTGGTTGAAAAATACTAAGTACAAATAAGTATACATGGATCCAATATTTCAATTTTGTTCTTCATAAAACACATAAATAGTAGACATGGTAATTGTAGGGTATCCAAGCATAAATTTTAAAAACCCAATTTTACCGACTACAAAACGGTAAAATATTTAACTTGGGGAAAAAACACCTGTTGTATACTCACTGCAAAATTTTTGGACACTAATTACAAAAACGAAATAATGTTCTTGTAATGGGCTACTGACTTGTAGCATTATAATTGGAAAATACAGGAAAATTTAAGGTATGTTTAATCGAAATGCTTTAGAGGAGCTTAAAAGCTTTTAATATGCAGTTAAATTACCTTAAATGTTTATTTCAATTTATTCTGTCGTTCATTTTTTGGTTTAATTTAGTAAGTGAATCTATAATTTAGTTAATTCTAAAATAAAACGTATTTTGTTTTTTAGCTCGTCATGTTTGTTAAATGTGCGTAGCATTAAATACAACTTAAATATTTAAACGTACAAGTTAAAACGAATGGCAATTTAATTGTTTTATAATAGATCAGGCTATCATATTAACTTAAATTGAACTTACTTTCAATCCTAATATTTGTAGCAATACGTAAAATAATGATACGGCTTAGTTGAGACAATTTCAATTAATTTCATACTCTTTCGATTTCCACGTAAGAACTATTTTTCATCTCCGCTAAAATTGTTGACGATACATTAAAATTAAGTAAAGTTGCTGTGTTTTTAGGGATAATTCGGTCTATAAATGCAGCACATAATTTTAATCTGCAGATGCCTTAAATTTTAATTGTAGTTAACTTTAAAGCAAATTAGCCGAAATATTTGGTTAGAATTTTCTGTGCGTCAAACATAAACTACTCACCCTACGTCATCATCTAAATATAGCTAAATGAAAATATTAAAAAGCATGAAAAGCATATAAAAACGGTTACAAGTCCTTTGGTTTCATGCATGCATAATGTCGAATGTGCACAGCAAGTGTCTTTTCCGATTTTGTTGTTGCGGCAGTCAGTCAGCTGTTGTTGATCGTAAACAATGACAATTGACAGTAAACATGTTTGTTTTCTGTCATCTGTTCTAATTTCTCGGTTTGGAGTTATTGAGAAATGTAGATTTGATAAATTAAAGATTACTCGCAGCAGTCGCAACTCAGCAGGGCGTCCTAATTGAGCAAAAATGTCAATTGAATTAACAATTAACAATTAACGAAATATTTTTTTATTAATTCAATTAACCATTAAATTAACCGAAAAAAATCCGAATTAACCATTAAATTAATAGTTTAATTCAATTAACGTTAATTGACCAAAAAATTAAAGCATACTTTGAGTCATACAATTACTCTAAAAGTTATGTACTAAGGTCTATGGAATGAAAAATATTGATAAGCATTCATTTATTTCATCCCCAAGCTGGTTCGTTTACATGCTTTCCCGTAACTAATCAGATTAAAACATTGCATGACTAATTGCTCTGTTACGGTAAAAAATGTGCCATCCGGAATTAACGGCATCTGTTTGTTTAAAAAAGAAATAGAACTTTTAAACAGCTAATTAAAGTCGGAAACTGGAATAAATATAGAATGTTCATAAAAACTCTGTATGAATATACAATTTGCTCGAATTACTAAAGATCAGGACATTTAAATGTATGTTCAGTCTTCAGTGGAGACTACATCTTCGAAAAGAAAAAAATATTGATGCCCTACAAATGACCTTAATGACCATAATGAAATGGACGGAGCTTAAAAAGTGGAAATAAGATACTTTGCGCTTCAGAAAAGTGAGAAAAATATTAATTTTGCCAAGAAAATAAATTTTAAATTCCCTCAATTAAATTAATTCAATTAACTAATTTTTTCCATTAACCATTAATTGGTTTCAAAAAATATTAATTGAATTACGATTAACAATTAAATTAATGGTTAATTCAATTAACGAAATTCAATTATTAATCCGTCAATTAGAACGCCCTGCAACTCAGCATAGTCAACTACAAATAATCATGGCTGATTTTACAGATAAGACTTTTTGTCGTTTTTGTTTAATTTGCTCATCTGTCATTTCTCACACTGAAATTCTAGTGAACAAATTAGATATCCTTCTTCTACTTCGAATTTTACTAAAGATTCCTCAAGATAGTAAGCTAATAAATTATGCCGAATTGACATTAAATTTTAATGATTTAGATATTTGTGATCAGTGTGATAGTACAATTCAGCAGTGTAAACAGATTTACAGTGTGCAAACAAGTTGAAAAGTTTTGGGAAAGTCAAAATAAAGTTTTCGAAAAGTTTATTACATCAAAACCAATCGAAAATATTCAGATAGATGAGGAGAAAACCAGTGACGAAAATGCTTTGTATAACTCTTGGGTTGACCAGTGTAAAAAAAGTTTTAAGGAAAGTAAGTTAATTAAAATATAATTGCAAAACTGACTAAGCATAGTAGTATAAGAATTGCTTGGTGGAATAACGTTTGACCATTTAATAATCGCTTTACTTTTTAAATGAATTTTCACAGACGATTCCTCGGGGTTGGGGTAAAGCAAACTGTGGGACGAAGTCCCACAGTTTACTTTACATCAATAGATAGCCATTGACGAGAGGAAT
>JAQIWN010002137.1:0-17104 GCA_034699025.1 Entomobrya cf. arborea Gr-Col-00668 | reverse complement strand
CCTTTTCTAGCCCAGTGTAGGCGTCATCTTTACATAAAAATACAGATCAAAATTTCCTGGCATCTCTTTTGTTTGTTCAATAGAAAAATAATTGGTTCGGGGAAGTACTGTAGATAAGCTTTGTTGTTCCTGAAGGAAAGATGTGCACATCAACAAAATATCCACAAATACAATATTTATGACCAAGATGACGAAAAAAAATTCCGACCTCAAGAGTTTTTCGCCTTTAAGGTACTTTTATGATCGAAATGATTTTTGATGAGTATACTTGTCTGAAGTCGATTGTAATTGTCGATTGAGCAAGATGGTTTTGACTATTTGTTGTGAATGATGTATCCACATTGTCGTGTTACACGTTACGTTACATTACGGTTCCTTGGAATCAACTACCTTTTAAGTTGATTTTTTTATACGACTCGATGCGTCATCCATATCTGCTTGTGAATGTTTACTTCTTCCTTATTTTGACTGGTGGCTGCAGTGGAAGTCATTGTCCTTTTACAAGTTTACAGTGACTGGTGGTGTTTGATAGTAATTTGAAACAGATTACTACGCTTTGGACATGACAGCAAACAGTAAATGGCAACTTTTACACATAAACTTTGGGTGGCACTGGCAATTGCTGCAGAACAGAGCTGGAAAAAGATAATGAACCGACATGTCGGAAGTTTGTGGCAAAATACATTCGTTCCTCCAAATTCAATGATTAGCTAAAATACATAGAATCGAGCGCTGGCACATGTAGTTCTCATTCATTTGGACATGACATGATAACAAGATTTTTCCTAAAACTTTACAAACAATTATCTTTATTTATAAAGTTAGTCAGGAATTGGAGCTTTTCATTGTCGTTCTCTGTCAACTTTGGCTTTGAGTTGTGGTAAATTGACAGTTTGACCAATGAAGAAAAGAATATTTAGCATAGATTTCACTTTCTTACAAAGTTGAATGAATGAAAGCTCTGTTCCTTTCCAAGCCTAAGCTTTGGCTAAAAAAAAAATCTAATCGGCATCATCAACTCTTCTCTTTGCGTACATGATAGCAAATGCATATCCAATATACATTTAATTTACTCAGAGATGAAAACTCTGGTAAATTCAGTAATTTCAAATACCCACATTACATAGAAAAACAACTAATTTCTTTACAACATTTTTGCCGATAGATCGAATCTGAGAGAAATGTTTATGGTATGACTAATGTCGCATACTATTAAAAAACATCGTGGTTTAAATTTCAACTCGAAATTCGAAACGTTATAATAGGTATGAATGCTTCATGAATATATTATGTAGGTACGTATCACATGAGTCATCATTTCTCTCTTTAGATGCAAAAAAACATTTCCTACTTCACAGGACCATATTAACTACTTTGGTTTTTGTTATGTTACTTAAGCGAACATAGATTTTAAACTCCCTTGCTAAGCAGAACTAAACTGTAAATGTATCACACGAAGTATATGTAATGCTGCAGCATCAGTCACTCATTAGTTAAGTGACACATCAAAACAGTTATATATGTTTTCATTGCCGCTAGTGCCTACGAAGTAAGCCAGATTCACTGTAAAACGTAACGAAGAAAACAACAGACAACAACTTTTCAAAGTAATTTCAAAGCGTCTGATGGGACGTAAGATGTAATAGTAATGAATGAGTCAGTCTAAAATTGCACAGCTTGCTTGCTGGAAGTACTCGAAGTCTCCTTAAAAAGTACTAACTCATCATCAAGTTGTACTCCTTGAAGGAAAAAGCGAAAGCAACAAGCAACTCCTGATTCCTGTTTCTGAGAGTGCAACTTGCAGCTTGCAGAACATTTGAAATTAGGACTGTTGACCCATTCAACCTATAATACTAAATTTTAATTGTAGAACACAAAGTAGGTTGCTGCACAAGTTGCAAAACCACGATGAGAATTGTCGAATAGGCTGACCATGTAAATTCAATCTTGAGCGAGTGGCCCATTTTTAATTGTTAAAAATCTTTTCCCAGTTATATAAGCTCTATGCAAAAACAACATGAATCGGTATATGAAGTAAAACGGATATATTACTTCACAAATGAACTATTGAAGAATTGCCGCTGGGATAATCAACGTTTTGTATTTAAAATGGTATGTTTCCCCATAAATATAAAATGCATTTGCATGTATGTGTATTTAAATGGAAAATTTTTCGCTGGACCAAATCGGAGACATTTTGTTGCCTATATGAAGCTTTAAAGTTCCGCATTTATTTTAGGTAATCACTTCATTAATATTTTTCTCCTTAAAATGACAAAACGTAGACAAAATTGGCAATGACTTGTGATACCGCTTAATTATATTTTCTATACATAGTTTGATATTTTTATTTGTTCCACTAGGAATAAAATTGAATTTTCATTGGTATAAATTAGGATGCCAATTGGTAGTCATTTCATTCGTAAAGATGATTGAATCCTTAGTGCACATTTTGCATTTTTTGTTGCAAAATGATATGTTCCCAGATAGCTTAATTTATGAAACATGAATGAAATGCGAAGATTTTTGATCATGCACTTCTTGTTACAATGAATGACTCGACATAATGCACAATTTTCAAGATCCCTGTCAATGCTAATCGGTTTTCTAACAATAATATTATCAGATCAGTTGACAATGAAATTGCTGAGTTTTGTGATATTGACTGCATATTAATCGGAAGGAACAAATAATATTTATCAAAGATTTATATACAAAATACTAAAGCAAAAATAACCAGTATGCCAGCTTGTTATGCAAACTTTGCAGTCTTCTTACCCTGCCCACCTGCCATTGACCCACATTTTCAAACAGTTCTAAGGACCAAGTTCAAACACTTGGCTTTTCATTTTCATGAAAACAAGCAAAGAAATAAATGATATGTTGTCCTACCCATTTCACATGTCTTATATATCAAATATTTGCACGAAATATTTATGCTCCTCAATGGAACCTTTTTAGTCAATGCAATGATAGGGCTAAAACGTTACCAAAAGAAATCACAAGTGCCTACAATAAAAATAGTTTAAATCATGGCCAACTGGTTGAGGTACTTCAGCAAGCAGGCCGCATTTGCTGGACATTTTCTTTTATTCGCTCATGTTTGCTCTCTGCAGCAATTTACATTTGACCTACATTTTCCTAGGTATTTATTAGAGCAATGTAGACGAATTTGTTATATATGCATAAATAGTTGCAAAACGAAAAGCATGCATGCATACCTGCAGTCAAGGAATTTATAATCACGATATCATAACACTTGAGTTGAGTCAAAGGGTTTAGAAAAATACAGGAAGGAACATGAACGCATTATATGGCACTCTATTTTCCTTGCTTTTTTGTTTACATGTAACAAAACGTTAGGCTAGTGTGCGTGCTAAAGCTGCCTTCAGCCTTGTATTTTTTTCATCTTAAATCATATATAAAGTTTCAATGAAAAATATTCCAGGTCGAAAGTTGGTCTCGGGTTTTGCAGAACTGTTTGCTCTTGTTAAGTGCTGAATTAAACTAACTTGTGATATGTGTCACTCGTTTTTTGCAATACATCGGCATGTTATACAATGGTACAAAACAAACATACGTGGTAATGAATGATAAATAACCTTAAAACTTGAACAGAACAAACTCATTCACTTCTTCAATTCCAAATCAATGTACCCGATTTAACCCTTCCTACTTGTGTCGAAAACAATATCTCCTTTCCAATGCACTACACTCCCTGAAAATTAAAAATATTTGCCAAGCTTTTGAATCCATCATCATCATCACATCTTCCTTTTTAAATGCATACAAAGTTGACGCACTATATCATTCATGTCGCCTTTTTGCGTTTTGTGCCCAAACATATAATCATGAGAGTGAAGACTGCAAACACTCGCAAAACACAGCAGAAGTCACTTAATCTTCTGCTTTTTACTGTGAAATGTTTATGGGATGAAACATTTTGATGGGTGAAATGATTACTCTTTGTTGTGATGCGTACTTTTTAGTATCTTGTTAAAATTTAAACAAAGACACCCCATGGATTTATACACGTAGAAAATATAAATCGTTATATGAATTATAGAGCGACGACAAATAAGCGATAAATGACTTAACTAGAATTTTGTTGTGAAGGACCAAGGACAAAGTATTACCAGCAGCAAGTAATTTTTGTGACATGTGTTGTCTACAAACCACACAACGAAGTATTGAATATAATATGCTTTTGGATAAAAAAAAAGTACAAATGAACTCAACTCACTCTACCCTACAAAATTCCATGCATACCAATACCAACGCACATAAATTCGTCGTGTCTTTTTTACGCACTCGAAATTTAGAATGTAGATGTATCAAATAAAATGTACATAAGATTATTAATCAAATTCATAAGAAACTTGTAAGAAGGAAGAGTGTCTTCATCATAACATATAATTTAGCTGTCCACTGGGGCAATATTGACACACGATTATATGCCTATCTTTCCTTCCAGTTGCCGCAGTTGACTGCAAAATAAGGCGTCTGGTCTGACACTGGCATGCATTTAAAACAGTGTGGAATGAAGCATTAAATGTTAATTTTCATCTTTGAGTGAGTAGAGTATTATCATCTTCTTGCTTTACTGCTGTGATTGGTATTATGGCATCAAATTATGTTAAGGGTAGTCGTCATTACTGCGTACAGCCAAAAATGGGTGTACTGACGATGATATGCCGTTGGGAGATCAACATAAAATTTGCCTGGAAGTTTAGTAATTAATAGCTTTTTATTTATGGCTTATTGGAACATCTTTTGTCTTCCGGAATTCCTTTGAGACATTCCCCTTTAAAAAGCATTCAAAAATCCGCGTTACGGAAAATACCTGCTCGTTTCTATTTTTTTCTTTCTATTTTTGACTTCCCTCATTGTTTTTTTAGTTTAAGTTTATTCTAAGATGCCTTACCTGAGAGGAGTCCGTACAGTGTTACAAAAATTGGATATGAGAATAAGGAAGCACTAAACATTTTTATTAGACCTAAAATTACTAAGCGTTTCTTGATCATAAAATAACACGTTTAAACATTCATATTATGTGTGTAGAATACCCTTAATATTTTGTTGACCGGCTCATTTCCATTATGATAGTTTTTTCTCGTGTGTTTTGTTGGATAGGATAATTCTTGTAATAGAACCTGTCTGACAGTCTACTTTTCAAACTTATACTGAGGGTGTCATTCTCATGTGTACTTTTTTTTCCAGATGTACCTGTCGCAGTTCGGGTGGTTGGACCCTACCACGAAGAAAATAGGTTCTCAGTCATTAATAGATATAAGGAAATCCATTCAAGACTTCCAATCATTCGCTGGGCTCAACGCTACAGGAGAATTAGACCAGGAGACAGTTGAAACGATGAGTTTACCAAGGTGTGGAGTTAGAGACAAAATTGGACACGATGCTCGTCGTAGGAAACGTTACGCTTTACAAGGTAGGTAGCCAATTAATTCGTCCGTTTTTTCTCGCAACTTTGAGCCAAGCTTAGTAGCTTGAATTTATGAATGATGAATGGAACATGTATACACATTTCTACCTTTTTACTTTAAAAGACTGATAAAATACCAAACAATAAAGTATTAAAGCCATTTTTCTGGAATATTAAGCAGTATGGTCGCTCTAAACACCAATTAGAATAGCATGCTACAGAACTCTTGAACTTTCGCAAAAGGGAACGAAAAAAAATATTAAATAGATTTCAAGTGTAGGCAAACATTAGATCGATAGCTTAGCACACACGATTTTTTTTCAGTAACTTTTCTCCTGGTAAGGTGAGTGGGCCTATGAAAGAGTTACAAAGAAAAATTATGTGGAATGACTTGCAGCATGGCAGAATACGTACTTACCTTTACTACCCGTCATATGATACAAATGAAATATCATATTTCACCAAGTCATGAGAAAGAGAGAAAGAGACGTTAGCTAGAAACTGCAGCGTGCAATCACATTCTATGATGAATTGAAAATACATAGAACATATCCAAGGTCTCCACAAGTCCCCATGAAATTGACTTTGACCTGCTCTCATTTATATTCCATGCAAATTGATTAGTTTCTTTGAGGAAAATTTCAGACAAATTCACAAATACGTCGATACTGTAATTGAATGAAGGTGAGTATAGATAGATCCGTGTCGTTTGGTTTCATTTCATCGTTAAAAAATGCCAAAGCTTACTTTGTCACAAGAAAAATGGTGATACAATATTTTAATTTTCACCTGAGGACTATATGAAACATATCCTTACATATTTCTGCTAAGATCTATTTTGACATAATTTAATTGGACATACGAAAGAAACGATGCGCGTGACTGCTTAAAGTAGGCACTGTTTATTAGCAAATTTATGTAAAAAGTTCATTTCTTTCTAAATTGAATTTTACTACAGACAGTAGCCCAGTGTTTTGCAGCCGCGTTTAAGCGTTGTTGAGTCACGACATATAAATCAAATTTTATAACATCACGATTCAAGGGCGAAAAATGGATTGAATGACAACATTGAAGAGATTGATTTGTTTGAGAAACAAATGAAAATCGAGCATGGTATGAGCATGCTAAAATACTTAAAAAATAAAAACGAAAATAAGATCATTTTGTCAAGAAAAATCCTTATTACTGCTCTGGAAGAGCATTAATAAAACAAAATTATTTGCTATTTCGTAGAAAATCGCACAAGCACGAAATCTTTGAATGTTCATGCCTCGTATGTATAATTTGAAAATATTTACGTATACCTAATACCTGCAGAAATACTTTTCCACTCGAAAACACAACATAACTACGTATTCTAAAATATCAAGTTTATCCTTGAAATAACATTAATCGTTATATAATACAAGAATAAAACTTCATCTTAAGAATCTATGAAATCAATATCGTCAGATAGCCTTGAGTACCCTTTTCGTGACATTAAAATTGTGGTTACTTTGCTACTTATCATAAAAATATTTCTTTGGTGGGTGATAATAATTTCTCTTTCTTACCTGCCTTGTCACATGACTATTATTTTCAATTTTTGAACATTTGTTGTACAATACTTGAATTTCTCCGGTTCAAAATATTTTACACGAGTGTATTGAACTTTATGCTGTGTCGACTTGCCAGCAAAAAATAAACATAAATATTATAATGCAACACTTGAGATTTGTTATTCATTGTCGTGTTTCATTTGTGCTTGTCTTTGAACGTACAAAATAGGTATTCCTTCTCCCAATTAATAAAATGCCAAGAATAAAAATTCCACGTTGCGTTAGAAGAATGGGGCTTCCATCAGCTCCAAGCAGCACAAAATACTGGGATGGACGTCACAGTAAGATTTACGCGTAGACTTACATTTACACAAACGTATGAAGGAGAATCCTTGACATTTTTCTACACTATACTGTCGCGTGATAACATACCATGAAAAACGGAACAAAGAAGTCTTGAATTGGATTGTTAGTTGACGAGTATGAAAGTTCTCTTATGCATTTTCTAGTAGGAATTTCCCAAAACGTCAGGATCCATATCAGCTTTTGTTTGCAAAGAAGGAAAATTCTTTCACCAATGTCACTTTTTCATTTCGAAAACTTCATTCTTAAACTTACTATTGAATATCTCTTTAACGGACAACGTACGAATGTAACAATGTAAATTATTACATTTCTTCAGAAAACTTGTTCTTCACTAATTCAAAGTATGTATGTCGTTCATGAACATGTGTGTTTCACTTCTTTGTATTGCGTATTGTGTTGGAAATCCTTACGTAGAATGTCATTTCAAACTTAAGGAAGCTTGAAATTGAAGTTTCCCTGCAGAAAACCAAACAAAATCGAACTAAAAATTAAAAAATCTATAGAAAACCATCGGCATTTAAAAAAAATGGATGCTCTACATTGGAAACAGTTTTCGCTACATTTAAAACTCATTCAAGACTCAGATCAATTCACAATTAGATTCACAAAATCACAAGCTTAAGATTTACAAGCGATGGCCAAGGTCAAAGAGTCTGTGTGCATGATTCATAGAACAATAATGTCAAAAATAAAATGGAACTTTTTTTTTCTTTCAGGAACAAGATGGCGAGTGAAAACATTAACGTACAGAATATCAAAGTATCCCAAACTAGTAGAGATACTAGGCCGTGATAATGTCGATAAAGAAATACACGAAGCTTTCCAAGTGTGGGAAAATGCAACCGATTTAACATTCAGCCGAAAGTCCTCAGGAAAAGTTCACATTGAAATTAGGTTCGAAAGTAGGGAACACGGTGATGGTGATGCGTTCGATGGTGAAGGAGGTACACTGGCACATGTAAGCTCGGTTTTTTGATTATTGAATAAATTAACTCCAAATAACCAACGTGTATAAATCATTTGGGAATCGTACTATTTCTGTACAATAAATAGTAAAACGCATTGAAAAAGTATGTATTTCTCTTTGAAAAGGCCTACTTCCCAGTGTATGGAGGTGACGCACATTTTGATGACGATGAGAAATGGACCATCAAAACTTATAGGGGAACTAATTTATTTCAAGTTGCTGGTAATGAATTTTTCCACTGTATTCAAAAATACAATCATAAGTAATTTGCTATTATACAAATATTTTTCTTATTTTCCAGCACATGAATTTGGACACAGTTTAGGTCTGTCACATTCAGATGTCAGAGATTCTCTCATGGCACCGTTTTACAGAGGATACAATGCGAAATTCCGGTTGCATCCAGACGATGTGGAAGCAATTCAGGTAACATGAATTTTTACTTTAGAGGATGACAATGCAGATGTTGCGTTGCTGATAAGAATGAAGAAAGAATTTACGATGGCGTCTTCAACAATATAGAATTTATATGGGAAGAAGACAACGCCCCCACCAACACGAGCACCCAACCCTATTCGTCCGCAAAAGTTTCCCGTTACTCCCGGAAGTACCCCAGGAAAACGGGATATCAAGTTATGCAATGATCCCAAAATTGACGCGATAACTACAATGTCTGATGGAAATACATATGCCTTCAAGGGTTAGAAATAATTACAAGAAATTAGTTTTAGCTTAAATATAGATTATTATTTTAAGTTTGTTTTTTCCTTCCTTCACAGGTAATGAAGTATATCGCCTGACGGAAAATGGAATATACCCAGGATACCCCAAGAAAATTATTAGTGTATTCTCTGGTCTTCCCAGTAACATAGATGGTGCTTTCACTTGGTCTAATGATAAGACTTACTTTTTTAAGGTACAAATTAATTGGTCAATTAGCCTTCGAGCTATAAAAACTGGTTGTGTATTGCATGCTAAACAGTTTAATATTTTGGAATTACCAGGGATCTCAGTACTGGCGTTTCACAAATATGAGTTTGGACTCAAGTTACCCCAAATCCATATCAGACGGTTTCTCCGGTATTCCTTCCAAAATAGACACTGCATTTGTCTGGGGTGGAAACGGCAAGATTTACTTCTTCCAGGGTGATAAGTACTGGCGTTTTGACCCATCCAGGTCTCCTCCAGTCGGCTTGGGATATCCTAAACTCATTTCAAACTGGAATGGAGTTCCCAATAATTTGGACGCTGCGTTGAAATACAGTAACGGGTATACATATTTTTTCAAGGGAGGAAAGTACTGGAGATTCAATGACCGTAGTTTTTCAGTAAGTTATGGTTCAAATGTGTTTCTTGGTCATAAAATTGATTTTTTAATACAATTTAAAACAAACTATTCATCATTAAATCTTGCAGGTAGACACAGCAGATCCGCCTTTCCCAAGGCCAGTGGGTAGTTGGTGGTACGGCTGCGGAAAGAGTAACACTATGAAAACTGGGTCAGCAAACGACTACAACGAAGGAAGTGACGGGGATTTCGGTGAGTTTGATGATAAAAATGATGAGAGTGCAGCTAGAGAGAATGGAGTAGCTGTAGGGAATGACGACCAAGATAATTCAGATACTGATACTGACTCTAATTCGCATAGAAATTGGTGGAAAAGGGCTTGGAATTGGACCAAAAACATTTTTGGATAACAGCATGTTATAGTTTCATTGTTTTATAACCATTATTTAAGTCTTTTTTTGTAAATATTTCAAGAACTGTATAATGCCGTTAGTCAAACTACGCACCTCCACTGCACTCACAGTCCACAATCGTTTTTTACAAGAACGAGTCTCAATATTTTCTTTTTATGAAGTCAAAAAACTAATTTAGAGTATTACAAAAAACCATATTGCATGGCTTATGCTTTGGGAAATAAATTAGTTGTATTTATTGGATGTTTCGCATGCTGCCATAAAGAAAATGTAAAAATGTAAGCTTTAATTTAGTTTTAGCTGTATATAGCGGGTATACTTTTTTAATTAATAATTTTACGGGTTTGGATTTTTTATTTGTTTATATTTATTTGAACTTATTTCTTTGGCACATTTGTAACTTGTGATTATTGTGACATTTGTCAGTTTCTCTGTATTATTCGTGTGATCTCGTGCGCTTTAGGAGCCTGTCTGATTGTCGCCGTTCATTTTTATTGTATTTCAGACTTTTTATTCCGGCGACACACTTGAATCTCTCTCTATCGCTCTTTACTAGCCTTTTCTAGCTGGAGTATGAAAAACTCCTTTGGACAATGCAACAAAAATGCAAAATGCACTATTATGCTTCCTTTGTCACGCATTCCTTTGTTGAGGGTGCAAAGCAAAAATGCATTTATCGCCATAATCGACCCACTTTCCCACCCACTACTCCCTAGAGACTCCGCACATATTTTTATCAGTTTGCTTTTTATATGAAAGAAAGTTTTTTGTTTACATGTACAGTTTTATGTGAGTTTTTATACCAATAATATTTATAATTTATGTATATCTTATGATTTACGTTACAAATGAGACCGGTATGTTTTTATATCTAACTTGATTAAATGATTTTGTTTTTGTTGATTTTTTTGGTACAACTCTTTTTTATTTAATAGTTTATTAGCTCACGCCATGTTCCGATTGTTTAATGCAAACTGAGCTGATAACCTGAATGTTTTGTTTAGGTCACTCTTAATTTAAAATTAGGATAATATAAGAAGCATTTTTCTCAGTAAATCAGCCAAGCATTTAGTAACAAATGCAATATAACATTTAACATTTTTATGAAATGTAGCCCATTGAGTCTCCAACTTATCTAGTGATTTAGATTAATACTATGATGGTAATGCATTCAGCAGAAATTTCTCGGAATTAATTATGTAATATGGTTGTTATAATAAAGGTGATCATTCTGGAAGCTCGTCGGATGTGATATTTGCATCTAGCAATCATCTATCAAAAGCAAGGATTACCTTAGCCATTGTATTACCTTTTATAACGAAATGTATATGGAGATAATTTTTACAAACTGTTTGTATGGAAGAAATATATTACACTGTTACTGTATGATAAATAATAAAGTACTTTTGGACGAACTCTATTTTTAAAACCTAACATCAGAAACAGCAGAACTACAGTCATTCTTACTTGGACCATCGTTCACCACATGCATTTTATGAGAGCTTATGCAAAGAAGCCTAGTTGTCATTATCATATTTATTTCCGTTTTATTCTTATGTTCAGAAAATATAAAAAACATTATGAACGAGTTTTCATTTAAAAGTATAAAGAGATGCTATGAAAATGAAAATAGTATAAGTAGTGCGCTAAGTAAGTACAGTATACATGTGTATCACTCCAACGAAATAGGACACAAATCTAAGAAGCTATTATCCACTTCAGAGACTTTCTTCCAGGCTACTGCAAATTCTGGCACCATCCATACCTGATGCTTTGTACTCACATCTTCTAGTACGCGTTTTAAGTCGTTCATGTTTCCATTTGTAATTAATCCTGTCAGGATGCTTGCCCATATCTCTTGATTGTCAAAATAACTAAACGTTATAGCAAGTTCCGCAGCAAGTATGTAAATTTTTAGGTTCAATAATCGTTCCAACAGTTTAAGTTTGTTGCGGATATTCAGAGCGTACACGTTGACCTTAATGCCAGCCTCGTTTAGATCTTTCACCAACTTGCGCATTTGGCTGTAAAATAACAAACAGTAACATTCCACATTTTAAATGATGCTAACACTCAAAAACAGATTGCAAATTGTTTACATGATTAAAAAATATAATATTCATTCTAATTCCTTCTTACCCGTCTGCTTCGTCATCCACTATTGTCGGTTTGCGCTTCCACAGCTCATTTTTAACTGCTTCCAGAAAGGTTAAAGCTTGGTTGAACATTTTAGCGTACTCAGTATGCTCTAAATTCCATATTAATGTTCTGAAATGACGTTCAACCGATCTGAACAAAGTAAAGAACATCTCGGTTTCACCAAATCTGAGAAGTGTCTCCCCAATAGTTTTCAACTTTTCTTCAATAACTTTCCAAGAAAGATTTCCAGCATCACAAAAGAGATACCAATACACTTCCAAAAATTCAGATTCCAGAGGAACTTCCTGTTCCTTAAGGTTTATGAAGATGCGGAAGAAGCAAAGCAGCTGCCCAATTTCTACGGAAGATTTTGGGAAGGAATCACTCAGGCGGCATAAGAATTCTAGCAAATTGTACATTTGCTCTAACGATGATTCCGGACAATGCAGCACGAGTTTATTAACGATATGAAAACTGGCCTGCTGAAGTGTCTCTTGGTTTTCTGTGGTGTTATTCATTCCAACATTCAACGGAGTTTTAATAATATGCTCCACAATAACCCAAAGAAGGGAAATTGCAGACACAGGACATGCATCAGTGGTAAAATATGCTCCTGCACACAGCAACATGTCCTCCAGGTATGTTTGAGTTACTTTGCTGAGCATTTTGCATGCATCAATGAGTTTTTTTGGTTCACTGACGTAACTACAAATATCTGCACCTAAAATTTAAAAAAATGCAAATCAATTGAAACCCTGTTACAAAGTTTTACAACGGACAACAAATACTAATATCTGATTCCTATGAAGTTACCTTCAAATAAGCTTGTTAGGCAAGCATACGGGAATTCCGGGTTATATATTACGTCAAGGGGCGTTGCAACTAAAACCTCCTTGAGCTTTCCAAGAATACTGTCCCGAGGATCATTACTTTCCGCTGCCAACTGTTTATAAATCGAAATTATGCGTTGTTGCTCTTCTTTAGTGTAAAAATCATAACCCTCGTCAGCTTCCATCTACAACGCATTAAAAACAATCATTTGTTGTCAGCCAATAACAAAACAAGATGCCTGGTTCCTGAAACACGGTACAGATAAATGTCTTACGTTTTGAAGTTCAATATATACTCGTCGAACAATAGCTTTTCTAAGACTTCCATGTGGTTGCAAGTTACTGGGTATAGTATCCTCAATCGGAACGGCACCATCATACAATCGTATGATAAATTCGAAATAATCCAATCGAACTTCATCAATCAAAGAACGCGAGGGTAAATGCTTCAAAAGTTCCTTACAGTCCTCCAAAAATCCTAACTTTTTAAGCGTCAAAATTTTCAGTAAAGCCATCTGTAAAATTTATTGATAATTGATAACATAATTGTACTCAATTATAACATGACCAGATACACATATTGTGAAAAAATAATGAATTTTCTCACCGTTACGTATGATTTCCTGGTACACAGCTTTGAATTATTCAACTTGTACTTGTTGAGAACAACTCGAAATGGTACTTGTTTCTGCATGACACGAATCTGGTCATAGAGAGATGCACATGTGGCGTCAAAGGATGACCTAGGAATAGCCAGAACTGTCTCCACCATATTAGCTATTCCAGTCGTCCACGGTACTGGCCATTCACCGGATATAAGAAGAGCGCACTCAAGTTTGATCCTCATAGACGAGATCAAATTTACCAAGCATATTATCCTTTCTTCATGTGGAATGTTGATGGCTTGAATATAGTAATGGATGAATTGCACAACAGACTGAAAAAAGACAAAGTTAATTGGAATGATATGATAACGAGGTATATACGTTAAGACTAACACAGCAATAGACTTTTTACGTGATATACCTTGATGTGCTCTGCAAACAAGTGATCAATGTTTAAACCCTTTCTAGTGGCGTAGGGTTTCAAATACTCGGAAACAAAGCTTTCAACCTCTTCATTACTTAACAACTTATACAGCAGCTTGTTAACAACTTCCGGAATTTCATTCTAGATTTAATGAGAATTTATAATATTTAACCCATAATACATGAAAGTGGCATGAGAGATCTTATAATGTGGTCAACTTACTGTGGTGTAGTCGTGAAATAGGATTCTAATGCTGTGATTTTTCTTGAGTTCTGTCAATTCATCCAGGATTTGTTCCAGGTGATCCAGTTTCTCTTTTATTTGCTTAACTATCCGCTTCTTCTCCATTAGAAATTTTTTATCATGTTCGAACCGAGATTCGTCCAAACGTTTAATCTCGTCTTTAACCACGCTGCTAAGCTCCTTGATGAACCGCAGCGCATTAACTGGCCACTCGATCTTGCTTTCCAAGGTGCCTACTTGACGATTGATTATTAGAATCAGGATGTCTAGTTCTTTGACTTCCTTACCAGACCCTTGATTTTCTAATGCAGATCTTGCCACTTTTTCAACCGCAAATGGCAGAATAGTTTTCAAGAGGGATACTGATTCCGATGATTTTAATTGGTGATCAAATAACACATTGAAGTATGGTAAGAACTCTACCAGGTCAATAACGGGAATAAATTCATCACAATGTCGCTTCCAGACTCTTTCACATTTGTTAAAATCTCCCTGTAAATAAAAAAGAGTGCAACATACAACACATAATTGTCTACAGCTCAATCTACTGAATGCATGTAATCTTAAAAACAGTTGAACGTACAATTTGAAGAAACTTCATGCTTTGCATAAACATTGTGTTGTCCTTCGATATAAAAGAATTCCATTCGTTTATCGTCCCAGATGGAAAGACTAATTCAAACGTGAAAAACTTTTTTAAAGTTAAAAGCAGAGATTCAGCAGCGCTAGTTGATCGACACTCTGAAATCCTCAATTTTCCCAATGCCAACATTTCTTTGACCCATGGTACTCTATACAGCTGGTTTTGAACACAGAAGTGGCACACAAATTCTGCATCAGTGATTTTTCTAAGAATTTCCAGCAGTTCTGACCAAATCGAATCTGAAGGAGAAATGAAAATAAAGCTACAAAGATGAGCAAATTAATTTATACTTTATACTTTAAAGTTAAATCTCTTCCAGTAATGTACATACCTACGGATTGTTTCCCTTCATACTGGCTTGAAAAATATGCAGCTATTTTACTCAACTTATCGCGAGCTTCAGCTTTACGTACAATATCCAAATCTTTGTTGTATTTTCTGGCTAAATCATCAGCTTCCAGAAATTTTCCTCTCGACAACAGCTTTTGCAATGTAACGTCAGTAGATGTTTCCAAAATATGATATAGGAGGATGCTCTTGGGACTCATTTCGATGATGGAGCTCGGCTCTTCAAAAGGATTCACGTTCTTAGGAAATTGAAACAAGGAAGACTGTTCCGATTGGCTGAGTGTAGGCAATTGAAAGCTGAACTCAGATGTGAAAAAAGGACCTCCAAAAATACCGACGTAGTTTTTAATTTTAGAAGATGATTTAGTTGAATACAAGGCCCAGAGCTTAACTGTTCCTTCGTTGTTGTTCCTAACAAGCGTAAAATCGTGGATGAGGGAAGCATCTGGACAGACTGTTAGGGAGTTGCTGGTATATGGACTTCCGTCGACAAAAATGTTTAAGGTTCCATTTGAAAGGAGTAGAAACATGCACCTTAAATCAAATAAAATACATAGTTCATCACTATCACAAATCATGATTTTACTTGTAATCAAAATGTTGGTACCATAAATGATTTGGCTTACCCTTCAAAAGCAACTATCTTCTTCGGCTTTAGGTTGTGCTTGATTAACTGAGGGTTTGGGTTTATATTGAAAAATAGGTTCGATATCACGAAATTCTGCACACTGGAAACAAGATCTACTATTACCAGGTTTCCAGCTTCTTCCACCACAACTAAACTGTTTCTTGTAGGAGAACAAGCGCAAGCAATCTGGAATAATTCATACAAACAAAGCAAATTCTTTTTTCTTGTATAGCAAGTTACATGTAGAATTCAAAGCGCAACTGAATTGTATTATTTATTACCTCTGAGGTGACATCCAGAGACTGCTGTGAAATATCTTTTACTGAACCTAAATCCACGTCTAATGACACATTTTGGTCGTGTGTGGCATCTAACGTTCCATCAGATAAAGCTATCTCTCGAAATGTGCTAACAAATCCCCCTTTAGACACAATAATCACATCAATCTTGGATCGATCAGTGCTGGAATGAATGAATGCGTCCACGAAAAATGGCTTATTTCCTTCCACATCAGCGATTGCTTGCCTGCAAAAATTTACAATATATTATATTTACTTTACACCTTCAATAAAACTTATAAGAAAGATTCAGTAATAAATAAGTGTATATTGTTTTTGTACTGTACTGACAAATGAAAAAGAACTAACATACTCACCAAGTAAAACTAATAGTGTAAGAACTAGGATCCACCAAAAGAATTTCGGATGAAGATAACCCAACAAGTAATATAGAACGCCGCCAGACAACGAAATCAACTGAAGACGAAAAATGAAGTTGTTTCAGGGGTTCGTCCTTGTCTCGTTCGAAAGCTAGTAGCTCACAACCAACAGAAATTCCTGTGACATCTCCACCGCCCATAACAGCCAGTACCTACAAAAATAAGAAGAAAAAAATCGCATTGTTTATTTACAAGAAAGATGAAAGATGTCAGTCAGCAATATACACACAATACAGTCATAACGCCTTTAACAGTACCTCATCTCTCCTCCTTTCATACTTGGCATCCCACTTTTCATTAGTTTCTCCTCCAGTAATTGAAAATCGTGGAAGTATTTCAAATATGTTGTCATCGGAGGTGTCTCTAGACTGTAGTCTAGCTGCGGCATTGTTAATATCCACTCCAGAAAGAGGATTAATCTTTAAGTCACAAAGCTCATTAACAGGCTCTTCTGTCTCCTCTTGCACCATTTTCCTTCCTTTTAAAAAACTTGTCTAAATGAAGCAAACGATTA
>JAQIWN010002136.1:0-17109 GCA_034699025.1 Entomobrya cf. arborea Gr-Col-00668 | reverse complement strand
CTGTAAGGCATAATAAGGCGTGTAGAATTACTACTTGTTATGGATAGTTAGACTTGGGAAAGTGTATACAAAGTTGTATTTCTTCACTAAAAAAAATATTGTAAGTGAGCCTGTGATTTGGTTTCCCTCAGGGAAAGCTTATAGCTTTTTCGTTATCCATTATTTTCTTGGAGCCAAAGAAAAAAGGAAATGTTTACTCCCATTTACCAACCATACATGCCACACATTTCTACGCACGCTGTAGGGGTAAGGGTGTAACGTAAGTGTAATATGTATAATTTTTAATGCGTGGGGTGGTGGTGGTGGTTTGCTTAGTTTCTGGTATTTAGAATACAAGAAGGAGGAAAGAGTTGCAGAATCAACAACATTCTTCGTATTATTTCCCATTTTGTATTTTAGGTCTGCAGTCTGTCTGTTCATTGAAAACCGGTAAAAGTTGCCTTCTAAATAGAAAATATAGTTTGCGTGTTGCTGAGTTAAGGTTCGGTTCCCTTTTTTTATCTGTGAGTTATGAAGCGGCAAGAGAGCAATGTTTCTTAAAAAACTTGTTTCGCGTTTTACCGTTTTGCGTCTTGTTTTTGTTTCTTGGGAAAAAAAAATTTTGGTTGGAAGGAGGAAGAAAGAAAATTGGAATTGGAAGGAGTGAAAAAAAGATGATCATGTTGGCGATGCGATGATCACACGAAAAAAAAGCAAACTGTTACTGACTGCAAACAAGCAGTAGAAAAGCATTACAATGTAACATGCATTGGTATTGGTACGCAATGTACGCACTTTTTAAGATCAAAAGTGTTTTTAAGTAAAAGGATCCAATCCGACCGAAGGCCAACAAGAAAAAAAATACATCCAACTGAAGAAAAGCAATATAGAAATAAAAATAAATGGAGTTTGGCACAAAACAGTTAACTTAACTCTCTGCAGGGTTTCCTCGCAGGAAAAAATGGGAAGAAGAAGAAAAAAAAACCGGTGGTGGTGGTAGTTTTTTTTACTGCTCTTGCACTATTATCCCCTGGGGGAGTACAGACACACACTTGGTTTTTTTTCTTCAGTTTCAGAAAACAAGTATCATTTTCATCCCATCCGCCCATATCATCATCATGATCATCTTCATGCTATCTTCATTCCCTCTTTTTTTTCTCTAAAATGCATTTTCAGTATAACTGCATGACTCAATCTCAATGCAGTTGGAGTTCTGGTCTGTGTCTCTAGAATGTAGTTAGTCTCGGTAAACGTACAATTTTTTCCCTCAATGTCGATATATCCAAAAAAGAAAGATAACTAGATAGATAATGTTACACAAAACAGTAGCAGATCCGTATCGTATCTACTTTTAGCCCTTTTTTTCTCTACTTTGTTTGAAATTGATATGTTTTACTGGGAAAAACCATTTTGCTGTTGTACTTCCTTTCCTTGTTTGTACACTTGGCTGACTGTGACTGTTACGAAACATGTGAATGCGAGTACTTCAAACTTCATGCGTCTTGCTTACTTAAACAGTAGCTAACGAAAAGCTATTTACTTTTTTTCTTTTATTTTTTTCCCGGCGAACGTACCAACCGGAAGCTAGACAAACGCTACCTGTTTTTTTTCTTCATGACACACGAACGATAGGACAAGGACATGCACTTTTTTACGCAATTACCAACAAAACGTGATCATAGTCAGAGTACAAGTCAAAAGAAGTACGTGTGAGACAACGACAACAGAGTATATCGAGACCGGAAATGTGTAAGTGAAATGTAAACTATGTACACATCCGTAATGGACTGATGCACAAGACCGAGGCGAAGAGAAAAGGGTTGAAGGCATAGAAAGGGAAAAAAGGGAGAAAATCATACGAGTTTTTTTTCTTTCAGGAGAAAAAGGAAATCAGAATCACTTTGTTCATTACTTCACATTTTGTTTTCACATGGAATTGGGCTATGTACACACGGTAAATATATAGCATACCGGCACGTGTGTTGTCGTTGTCATTTCCTTCCTTCCTGTCGAAATTCATTGAATTTTTCAAAAATAAACTTAAACTCACTTTACTTGTCTATCACTATTGCATTGCCGTTATGATGTAAAAATTAAGGTGTGCATATGGTATACCTCCCTGGAAGAAAAACCTTGACGTTGACGAGAATAGTCTAAGAGATGATCATGATCATGACGATAGGAAATCGCACAAAGAGAGATGAATATTACCAGCGATTGGTTCACGTGACCTTCCATTGAAATTTTTTTAAAGCTGGGTTTTCTCCAGAAATGTCAAATTTACTTTAACAATCCACTACATTACATAAAAGCACTACGCACAAAGTGTTAGCAAGTTTTATAGACATACGCGCCTCTTTCACTACATCATTGACAACTATAGCCTTTTGCGTCTTCCACAGTTTTCCCAAAAGAGACACAAAAATAAGACAAGCCAATATGGGAAAATGTGCGTTGATTATATAAGAAACACCGTGCCATGCCCTGTCCTGGCTCATTCACTCACTTTTCTTTTACACGTTCCAAGTCTAGTACATTTACAAAGTAGAGAGTGTGAGAGTACTAAAGGGAAAATGAAGACAAAGAGGAAAATCCACATACTACGGGAAAAAAGGACTAAACTAGTCGCCAACTTTTGTGGATAAAATATATAAAAAGCAATAACCCAATCTGCCCAGGGATCTCTGTCGGATAGCCATTCAATACAAAAAAAATATATCCAATGTGATATTTATATGAAGATACATGACTAACTTGGCTATATTTTCGTAGTATTACGCACGGCACACGTTTTACGCACTTTTATATGATTTTTTAAAAGGAAGTACTGTAATATGTAATCGGAATGGTGGAAGGAAAGAAAATAATTTTTGTCATTCTATTAAATCTCCATTTTCTCATTCTTTCTATTTTGTTATGCTGTCTTTTGATAAAGGCAATCCATTTTATTAAGTAAAAAGGACCAGCCAGAATCAACGAAGCGACCAACGACACAGGGCAAGGAACCCTGGCCTGGAGCAGAAAACGCAACAGCGTTAGCGTTAACTGTCTCCGTTTTCTAGTGGCCTTACGCAATTTAGAGCAGCGTTACACAAAAAATATGTACACATTTTTGTCACTCTTTTAGCTTTTTGCGTGGGTGGATGTGCGTACCGTTTTGTTGGATAAAATAACAATATTATCACTTTGGATAAAATTATACACTGCTTATCTACCAAACTTGGTTTTTTTCTCTTTCTCTTGCGTTATAAAACAGTTAACATTCTATTTTCCCTAAAAAAACGAAATAGCCCATTCATGTGAAATGCGAACATGAACCCAAAGCACTAAAGTCATTGTATTTTTGCGTATTCTTTCCTTTTAGCACATTTGACAGTAGTCAAGTCAAATTCTATTAAGAAAGTGGTATGTAATTTTTTTCTCTATTGTTGTCGTATTTTTTTGTCCTTCATCCTTCCTTTCCTTCAAGCTTGTAAAGCAGTTGTAATGATATCATCTGTGAATTTTTTTATCTGACTGACTTGACTGAAGTAACCGAACTGAAGGGTAGTAAACTTTGGAACTCGCGTTCGCAGTTCACATCCTCGTGACTAAAACTATTTGCCATTTTTCTACTTCCTTCCTATTTTCCACTCTTTTTCTTTAACTAAATAGATGATTATTGCTTTTAGTTCTGTAGCTTGCCTTTTTCCCTTCAGATTCATTTTTAATCGAGCAATCCTCCTAACAAAACAGCCAACACATTTTGTCCTAAAAGAATTTTTTTTCTTACTGCTGCTGTTGTGCTGTTGCTTTCTTCTTTTATTTTCACACATGCTTCTCTCACAAATTTATCTATTTGGCTAGAAATGTATTTTTTTTACTTTTCCCAAAAATAAGAAATTGCTTTTTTTAGGTTTGTTTAGTGATGAGGAAAGGAAGCTAACAAAAAAATTGTTGTATATGCTACCATACTACTACACCATCCACACCAAACCATCCGTGCTTACTAACATGCATGCCGTGCCGCTATTTAAGTAAAAAGATCACACAAGTCAAGTCACCAAGTGCAGCAATGATGGCAACAACGGCGGCGGCGGCGATACGACCAAGATCATCTTTAGAACAACCAGTGAAAGATCTGTGTGTTTAGTTTGCTTGCATGATTCCTCCTTTTATGTGTGTACTTTTGGCACAGAGCCTGACATCACATTTTGTACATATAAGAGATATTGAGCTTGTTATTTGCTGCTACTCTGCTTGTTCGGTTGTAAAAATCTTTAAAAAATAATACGAATCATGGATGAAAGTGTTAAGAAGCCTTTACCATCATCTTCCACCACCACCACCGGCTGTGCTGCTGCTGTGTGACCAAAAAAAGAAAAGAAATAAAGAAAAGCAAACAATGGCTTTTCTATTATTGCCACTCTTTAGCGTAATTTTCTGTCCTTTGGAATGGTTTGGTATGGTATTTGTGTGTCTTGTAGTGGTAATGACAATGGTATGGCATGGTAGCTTTTAGTAAAATAGCTTTTTGGTGAAAGAGAGAAAGTGTGATTGTGATTGTAAAAGAGAAAAAAAAACTGGCAATGGAAAGAGGAAGAGAAAATATGAAGACGAGGAAACGATGATGGCAATGAAGAATCCTGGGTCACGTTCAATTGTCGTAAATAGGCGAAAACTACTACAAACGAATTGTTCCCTTCTTCTATTTTTCTATTGCCATCATATCTTTTCAATGACTGTGACTCTGCTGCTTATACAAGCGGAAAGGAAGGGAAAACGTGATGAAATGAAAGTTAAAGAAAAAAGAGATGAAAATACCTATCTAATATGCAGGCTCAGTGAGGGAGTGAGAGTTGCATGGGGCACCACCACCACGACCACCGGCACTACAAAAAAAATGCAGTAGGAATATATACAGCTATTTTACTTTTCTTTTGTAGAGTACACAGTGGTGGTGATAATAATTATGTATTATATTGGCAAATGGGCATACTATGAAAGTTAGATTGGACAAAAGATGGAAAAATGTTGGAAACTTGAGTTTTGGAAGGGAAAAGGGAATGCGACTGCACAGGAGTTTCAAGATTTCAGAAAAGCACAGCATCACACTACACACCACCAAGAAAGGTCATAATATTGCTTCCTGGTTGTGATTTCATTTAGAGATATTGATATCGTCGTAACATAAGCCAAGAGTCATTATAGAACATGTATAGCTATTTATACGACGAGACGAGAGCAATGGGTACTTCTTATAGCTTAATAGCTATATATGCAGCAGTTATTGCAAGTTAGGAAGGATAAATGAAAATGCGTTTTGATTGTTAAGAAGGAAGGCGATAATAAAAGTAAAAGTCAGAGAAAATATCCTTTATAAATAAACAACCTGGCCACACACTGTTTTCTATGTGTTCACTAGAGAGAGCACAGATTAAAAACTAAAAATTCCTTTATTTCTTAACCGTTTCCAGGAAAAATGTTCAATAAACCATTCAAAAAGTGAATTCAGTCTGAAGAAAAATTGTGGTGAAATTTATCCGCAATGTGAGGCAAGACATTTATCAGAATTTTGGAATTTACAAGTTACTGTGCTGCTGCTGCGGAATGCAGTATTGTTAAACGGAGGGCAATTGTTGAGCAGTAGGAAGGCGCTTAATATGTTATAGGTGAGATATGGTTATGGAATGTTTTGATGTGGTCTTATGAGAAATGGTTACGGATTAAAAAAGGAGCAGTATAACAGTTGTGGTGGTAGTTCAAGAAATTGATTGATGTGTCTAAATCACAGCATCGGTCAAAAAAGTAAAGCACCAAAAAGCAAAGCCAAATCAGGAAACAGACCAGTAGACCATGTTTACCCAGTGCAAATGTAGAAGGAAGCTAAAGGATACAATAGGAAATTGCGTGAGCTGGACTACTGCTGCGTAAAACGACGCGACGCACTCTTTCTTTATTTTATTTTTGCGTCGACAGTTGAAATAAATCAATTTATTTAGTGAAAAAAATACAACACACGACACAACACGTGCGTGTGCTTACCGCTTTATTTTTTTGCAAAACAAAACATTTTGAAATGAGTATACAAATATGTAGTATGAAAGTAACGTAACATTTTTTATGTATTTTTATGTAAAGCTATTTAAATAATAAATATAACAAGAAAGAACGAAACAAGTGATAAATTAAATGGTAAATGTACAGTCATTATCCAGCCCACAAACACGCCATGTTTGCATGCGGTCGTTGATATCACAATCGCCGCTGCGTACCCACGCCCCATCGTGAGGGCTGTCTGGAACGCGGAGGCAACGACCACTGACCAAATGAACGATCTGGTATGAGTCAATAGTGCCTTCCACACGGCGGAAGGTCCATGACTGATACGCATTTGTGGGATCACACTTGCCAATTTCAAGGGTATCGTAGTAGTCTCGTCCGGCGAATGGACAGTGGTTTAAGGAACCGGCAAGGCCCATCATCATGTAGCCATTGTCAATGCCTTTGATCATGGTGAACATTTCTTGTTCCAAACCAGCAATGCTATTAAAAAGATAACCATTCTAATTAATTATCAAGCCTTTTAAAACTTAAAATTTAATACTACTTTTGTTAAAAACTTACTGTTTCACATCGTGACACTCCCAAAGCACAACTCTGCCTCCAAATTTACCCACTGGGACATCTCTATTTTCAATTATCATGCATTTCCCCGATGGAATATGGCGAATTAACTTGATTTTATCCAAAGTGGCATCTTTCAGCCCATTACCCACCGAGTTGACGGAATGCACATTATTATTTAACAGAACTTGGGGAATGCTTGTGCTAATTTGGAGGAAAGAGAATAGGGATAAGAGAACACACGTGACCCTCTGCTGATTATCCATTTTCTCTTTATTTTTCCAAATGAGAAGCTTATCAATTAAGAGAAATCGTTATTGCACACAAAAATGGTTTTTGTCTGTCTGTAATACTTTGGTATGAAAGATATGCTTACAGCTTTGCTGTTCTGGAAGCGATTTGTAATACTGATTGTTAGAGTGATGAAACGAAAATGGCAACATGATGCTAATGAAAGGACATATAAATTAGTGAATTAACCCAGATACTGGAAAAGGGGAGGATACTTGTATGGATAAAATATCTCATTGTTTCCAGAGCCCAGAGCCAGCCTCCAAAGCCAAACGTTTGGTGGAGGATTATGCAGTTTTTTTTTGCAAAAAAAGTGACGTGACGATGACAGAAATAAAAACAAAGTATGTACACTGCACGGTTGTGTGCTCCAGTATGCAGATCAAAGGAATGCATAATTAGACCAAATTAGTATAGTCTTTCTAAATGGAGTGAAGTGAGTCTACCTTTGATTCTTATTAAAATATTTACCTGTTTAGTACAGTTTGCAGTACACTTTCTCATGTGCATTTTAGCATGACGGACAACAAAGGATGTCTTGTGTAGTAGGTTTTTTTGTGCATTTGCTTATATGTATAATGGAATGATAGAGATTTTTGTTTGCTACATATGATATGAAAGGCAGATTGATATTAATTAGCTCTACATTAATGGGCGTGATGGGTGTATTGTTTCAGCTATACAAACAATGATGGTGGTGGTGTGTAGAAGTTCAAAATGAATACTTTCATGTGGCACGTTTAACAACACCTGCGTACTTATTGCTAGTAAAAATGTTCCAGAGAAGTTCATGATATTAGACGATTATACTTTTTACTACACTAACTTAGATAATTATAATTTGCGTGTTTAAAAATAGCATACACATTGCATAAGCACAACTAATTGGAAACTTTAGTCATGTCATAAGCTGTAAGCGTTGAGTGGAATAGAATGCTTGGCTATTTTAAGCAAACAAAAATGGAATTAAACCCTAAAAGGACAATTGTCTTAACATGCATGACCCAATTAGTAAAAACATTTATATAAATGTACTTACGTATATCTAAAATTAACTTGGAATATTTTTTTTTGTACTGCATACATTTTTAAAAGCTAGCATGTCAAATACTTTGTAACTTGCCATTCATCAGAAGTCTGTTTTGTAATAACACGTTTTTATTCCAACAGTAATCCGAAGTGGACTTAAGCTTTACAAATTCATATCAGCTTTTTAAAATGTTGTTTCAATTTCGTTTGACATACACATTGCAATTGCAACACGATAACAATAAATCTGCGTTTATCATCAGCTTGTCACACACACAGTAAAAATTATATCTTTATGTTCCATGTAATTCCAATTTTGTAAGGTCCGATAATAACATGACGTGGTCATAGTCAGTTTGTACGTTTGTGTGCTCATTTGATGTAGAAAAAAAGCTTTGAAGATAAAAGATAAAGGTGAGTTGTGCTCTGTTGTAATTAAGTCGAAACTGAGATGACGGAAGGTTGATATGTGATTATTATGACGCTGTGGCTGTGACTGACATGCATATCGTCAGTCAGCACTACTGGTTAGTATGCCGTATGCCATTCTTGTTTAAAAAGCTAATATAGAAGGAAATTGTTGATAGTACTTACGCATTAACCACACCATAAACCAATTGTTTTAATGTTAGAGTACTAGAAATTTAGGAATATAAACCTTTGAGAAGTTTTAACGAATAATATGTCACAATAAAAATAACTTTCATTGTCATTCCTTCCACTACTGCACATTATAATTAAATTTTGCAGAAAGGTATACTTTAATAGATAGCCTTAGGCATGTCAATAAATAAATTCTAGAAATAAGGATATTTTATATTAATGAATTGGCAGTTTACGGTAATTAAGAGCAAATATATAAATAACTTGGGGATGGAGTTCATGGTCATCGTTCATGGAATGTGCCGATAGATATTAGACGTTCATGAAACGCCTACTTTTGCTTCCAAGCATACATGCGGATATGGAACTAAAAAATGACTACTTTTAAACGAAATACTAAATTGAACAATATTCCTAAATCTTTCGAAAAACGCTTATAGGTTAACTATTACGATGACCAGTATGGCACTGTTATTTCCAGTTCACTACAGATTGAGTCTTTTGAATCTAGAAGATCGTAAGAAACATGCCACCACCAAAAAAATTCTCAAGACATAAGAACAGCCCAGTGCCCAATAGTCCATGCAAGGCACACATCATAACAAACAGCCATAGATCCTTCAAAACATAAACATAATAATAATTTTTAGCCAAAGTATGTATATATTATAGTACCAAGTGGGTTGGTCTGGTCGGATCGCATGCTCAATGAAATTATTAGGAAAACAGGACCCACAGAGCAATTAAAACTAGAGAAGTTTAGTCTGATAAAAAAAGAAGCAGAATATCTTTATGAAAATCTAGGATTTGTACACATGAGAAAATGACTTCTGGTCTAGCAGGCTTTTTGTTTGAATGTGTTATGCTTTCATTACGTAGTACCGTGAAGCATATTAGTATGACATGGTAAATCAACAAATTTACCAACCGCCAAAACTACAAGTTCTGCTGCCGTTACTAATCTGGTTGGAAAGTTAAATGTTTGTGTTTTATGCGGCTCAAATGTTGAATGGAATGTGTACTATATGGAATTGCCATCTCCTTATGAATAAATCATCATCACGATCAAAACCACAAACAAAATGCCACAACAGAACTGCTCATGAAATAACCTCAATTTTCACAAAATAAATCAAGCACCAGTCTAATTTATGATAGCTAATTGACTATCGTGTTCCGGAAATTGTAGTATTTTATGGGAAACGATACCGATATTTGCAGAACTCAAGTAGGTACCTTACCTCCACATACGGACGTACTCGAGGACGCACGCGGCCGAGGGCGAAAAAAGGGCTGGAAAGTTTTTGATATACAACTGCATATTCCAAAAAGGAATGCAACAACTCATGAGAGAAAAATATGAAACTAAAATGAAATGAGACTTACGCATGATTTTTATTCTAAAAAGTAAATCGTTTGTTACTCATGTAGAATGACTATAAAGGCCATTAAAATCCTAAAATATTTTAAATCAAACTAAAATTGTCGGAATTAATATTAAAATATACTTGTTAGCGTATTCGATTAAAAAGAAATATTTGATTACATACATAATTATTAAACTCTCAAGAGTTCAAGTTGTTATTTTGCGTTTCTTCATCATCTTTCCTTTTCTTGTTATTCCACGGCTGCACCTTAGTCGAGCAGAATAAAACGAAGCAAAGGTTTCCCAAAAAGTCACCAATCACCGGGATCAGAAATACATACCTCCATCCATACATGGTGGGCTATAAATAAATAGAGAATTAGGAAGTCATTTACATACGTAATTTATCTGTGCGAGGACTATTATGACATAAGTGATTTACTGCAATTATATTACGATAATGGCATAACGTTGTATGAAATTACCTCACTGTTTAATATTAAACCTGCCACATATGGAGCCCCAAATCCAGCAATGTTAGAAATCCCATTTACCAAACCTTCCAAAACGCCAGCGTAATTAGGCGATATATCAATGGGATTGATAAGAAACCCGCCGTAAACTGCTCCATTTAATGAGCCACACATCATAAAACAGATTATGGCCAGTGTCCGGTTACAGTCAGCAAGAATCAAACATAAATATGCTATAGCAGTTCCTCCTTGTCCAATGGAGTTGCATAATCTTCTAGCAGCCGATAAAGAAAGGACCTCCTTAGCAATAAGGTAATCAGAAAGTCTAGTCACAAGATTGCAGAATAGCCACTGACAGATGTATGGCAAAGCTGCGATGTATGCATTCTGGAAAATTTATAAATCCAAAATCACATTTTCTTATCAACTCAATCAAGCTTAATGGGAACCATATTATTTATATCTTTCAAAACTAATTTCATAATGATTACCGCATGAATATCAAAATGCAGCACAGAATGAAGATACTTTGGGCCCTCTGCTTTCAACGTATTATGTCCCCACGTATTTGCAAAATGGCTCAAAAGCATAGCCCACACAGGAATGGAGCACACTATATCTCTCCAAGGAATTTCAGACAAACTGACATTATGACCTTCATCTTCCCCGTCCTTATCATGAATGGAAGTTTCAATATAGTTGAGTTCAATTTTGGAAATGGTGGGATGTTCCTTAGGACTGGAATAGACGAAATAAGTCCATGCCACAAACCAGAAAATTGTAGCGATTCCAGGAGCAAAAAATACTGCAGGCCATCCAAAAGATGAAATGAGGTGACCTGACATGATCATTGTCAAGGCTGTTCCGAAGGGCATTCCACTGAAGCACATAGTGGCAAGACCTGCTCTTTCGCTTGGTGGTGTCCATTTTGCTAGAAGAACAGCGAATGCAGGGATAATAACACCCTGTAATGCAGTTTAATTAAAAAAGTTTATCAATAAATTAAACACAAAAAACTGAAAGATGATTTAGTAATAATTCTTTTTGGAAACCACATGCCTCACAAACACCTTGAAGCACTCGGATAGCAACTACCCCTGCCATTCCACCATAATGAGCTGCCCATGGTAAAACCATTGCCAAAACACCTGTACATAGCAATCCCAAACTAATTATCCATTTTCCTCCGTATTTTTGTGCTATCATACCACCAGGAAACTGGGTTAGTATATATCCCCAGAAAAATGAACCCAACACAAGCCCTTGATCTTTTTCACTCCATTTGAATTTCGTAAGATTATCGTTATATCCTTGACTCGACACTTGTTTTCGGATTCCACTGCCAGCAGCGTCTCCAATACTTGAATTCCATGAGGAATCATTGGCAAGTAATAATGAAGTTGGTCTTATTAAAGCAGGACAAATGTTTTCATGGTGTGCATTTTTCTTATTGGAAGTTGTCCAGTTACTGGACGCAGTGGAATTGGCAAAGTTCAATGAGGATAATTCACTATCCTCATGGTCCACCATGGCCACAATACCAATTGACAAGTTGAATCGGAGGGAATACATTAAAGCCATTCCAAAGAAGCCAACAATGGCCAGTGTATTCCGTTTCTGCCATTCTTAAAATTGTTTGTTAAAAAACAAAAATACTCAATCATGCATAAAAACTATCTATACTAAATGCTTTAACGCACTTTTAAAATAATTTAGTACCTTTACTGGCGGAAACGTTGTAATTATTCCTAGTCATTTTTGTACCAATTCAAAACAACACAATGCCAGTTAAACAGTGGGACACAAATAGCACATTGGGGAAAAAATACTGAATGTACAGCATCAGAAAGAACAACTTTTGGTGGGTGCAAACTATTCTAGGTAATCAATATGACTACTGCGTATTATTATAAGAGCTCATCTACGACCAGTAATTACAACAGAACACTACTAGTAATCTACAAATAAGGAAAAGATTGTGCCATTTTTTGACTTTGATTATGAAATAGCATATTTACAGGTAGGCTAGAAATACTCGTTTCCAATATTTTTGCCGACAACTGGCAACACTAAATGGTAGCTCATTAAAAAAATTGCGGGAGGACACTAGGCTCGTCTTACAGTTTTACATATTTTTTGTCCCATCTTTACTTGTTTTTTAACAACTTCATGTTAGAATATTCAAATCCATTAAAAATGCGTACTATGCTAATGAGATAGATTATTGTCACGATATTGGAAAGTAAGCTATTTACCATCAGTCTTTAAATGGAAGACAGTCCTTCCCCAGAAGTAATTACTGATACTGCTGAAGCTATTACAAATATTAAGCTAGGTAATTAAAGCCAGGCCAGGTGTAGCTAATTAATATTTTACGATTAGACAATTTTATTACATTTACATAAAACTCAGCGAACATAAATACAACGTGAAATGGAGTGTAAGAAAGGAAGCTACAGATAACAAAAATCATTCTTAAATTTTTTAGTGGCAAAAAATCAAATAGATGAAATAAAATTATTGGCTACTGCACAACATTAAATTGCACAAATTTTTTGTAATAATAATGATTACAGCGCTTTTTAAACCACAAATAATTTGAATTTGTTAAGATAGTACAAATAAAAAGGAACTTTAAATACAACGAGCTTCTCTAACTCTATTATAACACTGATTGGCAATCAATTCAACTTGAAATTGGCTTAGAAATCAGAGGCTTTTGGTTGAGAAATCTTGCGAATGTAACGTCGAACAGGCTTCTCTGGCTTGTAATCGGGATCAACTCTCTCTTTGTCCTTCTAAAAATTACCAATCCAAAACAAGTTATAAATTAAATTGGAGATAAAATATAGAACTAAATGCGATTTATTGCGTTTCTGTAACTCTTACTAATGGAAATCATTGACATTTTATAGCTCTACCTTTTCGTTTTGCATGGAACTGGATTCAGGCTTCCTCCCATCAGAAAACTTCATACGCTTTCCTACAGGAGCTTCCTGAATAAATATATGGTACAGAATTATGTTGCAAACAACACGAATTCAATATTTTCATAACGAATAGGAAAACTGGTTCAGAGCGAATTACCTTATCCCCTTTCTTCTCCTTCTCCTGAATTTCAGAGGAAGCGGTTGACTCATCCGTATCAGAGTTTATGACAAAGTCAGCTATGAAGGTAGGTCCAAAGGAGACGTTCCGCTGGTTCTTATCTCCAGCGCTGAAGCTGTGGCGTTTCAAAATCCCAGCCCTGGTTGGTGTCATTGTCATTGCCTCTGGTGGTGGAGGTCGAGAAACCATCGGGGTCTTTGGGGGCTGTCGCTCTTGGGAGGCTTTAGCTTCTGCTCGATCTGGAGTCGAAGTTGAAACAACTGGAACGGGAGGTCTTCGTTTGGCGTCCTTTCCTGATGGAAGAATTACTGGTCTAACACCTACTTCTTCAACCATTTTAGAAATGGCGAGTTTTTGGTCCAGATACTTCTTTTGATACGTTCGGCGTTCGTTCTTCTCTCGATCTATTTCCTCTTTCTGTAAAGCAAAAATGTTTATTGAATAAATTCTGGTGAACTTGACGTAATAAAAGACACATTAAATATTTCTGTTTTAGTAACAAATACTTACCAGATTGTCCACAGTTTCTTGATGAGTCTTTTCTAGTTCCTTCTTTTCCTTCTCAAACTTAGCATATTCATCCTGGAATGTGACCTTCATGGCGGCAGTCTCCTCCTTGAAGTTAGCACTTTGCTGATCCAGTTTCTTTTGCAGCTCATCAAGTTCTCCAGATAATGAAGACTTCTCAGTTTCAAAAGATGTCAATTCTTCACTCCGTTTGAGTTGAAACTCTTCTAGTTCCTTCTGGACAGCAGCCTTCGATAATTTTTCAGCTTCCAATTCAAGAGATACCTCCTGGAGCTTCTTTGACGTTTCACCTAATTGGACCCCAAATGTCGAATTCTGGTTCTCGAGATTGGAGATTTTTTCGCTGGATTCCTTCTCCAAGGATTCCTTTTCCTGCCAGATGCGCGAGATTTGCTCTTCTAGCTCCGTCACTTTTCCTGCTGCAGTGACTTTGGTTTGCTCCAACTCTTGCTGGAGAACTGCATACCGCGTTTCAAACTCCAATTTCTCCTCGGCCATGCTGGAATTCAACTGCTCCATGTCAAGTTGAAGTTTCTCCAATGTTTCCTTCTCATGTATCAAGGCATCATTCATCTGATGAATTTTCTGGTCATCTTCCTCAATCTTCTTCTCCAGCAACATCTTCTCTTCTTCAAAAACGGAAGTCTTCAGGTTCATTTCATCCCTCAGGTCATTCAATTGCTTGAAGAGTGCATTTTTTTCTTCTCCGAATCGCAAGATATCTGCATCCATTTTCTTCTTGAGCTCTGCTTTTTCACCTTCCAGAGTTGATGTTGTTCGCTGGAACTGCTCTGTGCACTGGTCTATGTACAGTTTAGCATTGCTAACATCAGCAGTTAATTCTTCACATTCCTTCTCCTTCTGCTCCAATGACTGCTCAAGGGCACGATTCTTCGCAAGGTTTCCATCAATCCATCTCTTCAGTTGAACCTGCCTAAACTTCAAGCAGTAAAGGAATTCTTCATGCTCCTCGTAGCGGTTGAAAACATCTCGTTCAAACTTTTCGAAACCTTGCACAGAATCTGCGATGATTTCTTGCTTCCGCTCCACCGTACTGCACCTGCAAAATCATCAGTCATAAACACCAATTGATCAATTACACGCTTACCAAGGTCGTATTTAAAAAAAAACATATATTGATTACAAAAACCTTCTTTTTTGCAATTCGCTAAACTTACAATGTGTCAAAGTTGAATTGGTTCTTTTCATTCTCTTCGTGAAGCTTAATCAACCTAGCATTTTCTGCTAACACATCCTGGTTTTCTGCGGCCACCTTCTGAATGGACTCTTGAAGCACAGCCACCTGTTCATCTAGCCCTTGGATGGTTTGCTCATACTGTATCTTCTCTTTACTGAAATTACGGATAGTATGTTCCAAGTTGGCGTATGCCGTGTTAAATTCAGTTCTGGGGTCGACTGCCTGCTGATGTCCCTGAGAGTTTGACGCAGCCGAAGCCGCCTGGAACTGGACACCCTCCATCCTTGAATTAAATGCTGTTTTGCTGAGCCTGAAACAAAGACATTACAAAAAAATATTACTCATTACAAAATGTTTACAAACACATACACAAATCAAGAAAATATTTTCATAACACCACAAAGCTTTTAAAATAAAAGTATAACTTTCCACCATTCCACCTACCGGTTTTAAGAAAAGTAACTTTTTTAACTGAGGTAATAATGACGACACGACGAAAATACACTAGCTTTTAAATAAGAGCTAGCCTAATATTTTGTAATTAAGGAAGGTAATTAAGTAACGAATTAAATACAACAAAAAATTTAAATACGACGATGTCCAATTAACGGTCAAAGTTATTAAAAACACGTTAACTAACTAAACACTTTATGATAAATGTAGATCTGAATTTAACTACGGAGCACTTCGTCGTCACTCCATCACTCCGTCTGAAATGAAATGATTCATCTAAAACTAAAAGCGTTTTGCTTCTTTGGTCAGCGCTCCGTCACATTCGTAAATCCATCAGTCAAAATGCACAGAAATACTAGAAGCAAGAAAAACGATAAAAGCACTGCGTTTTTTCTGCCGATTCAAACTTGACGCCAAGTCAAAAACTAAAATTGTACGCGTTGCATGAGCCTCGAGCCTCTCTTCCTCTCCCATTCGAATTTGAATCGGACACCGGACACGGCAGCAAAAGTGCATGCAAGCGGAGTAAATCTTCCCAAACGTTTTGCATGATCCGCATCGCTATTCGAATTTCGAACCGACCAATGGCAATTCAGTATACCTTGCCGGGAATGTTTCAACGCAGGTGATTTTTTACTGTTTTCGTTTTCGACTGCAATTTTGTCTCTTTCGAGATTCAATTTTACATTCATTATCAATGCATCAACCAAACAGCGGAAATGCATGAAGAAAATGACAAAATGTTGGAGAATTTTTTTTATCTCTTTTTCTGATATATTTACGACGCTCGTCGATCGATGAAAGCAACAAAGAGGAATGGACGATGAAGTAGTCATTTTTTTTACCTTGGTGCCTCTGCCCTGCCAGCTCACTACTCTAGTTTGCGTCGTGTGAGTAATTTGATTGTGAAATGCACCTGCTTTAAAAAAGGTAGAGAGGACTGAGAGGAGAACTGCGTGCGTAGTAGATAAGGGCATTTACCTAGAAAAAGTTTTTTATGCATGGTGGCAGGCAGTAACCGTTCAAAAACTCTTTTAGTGACACAATTTCTTTAAGGAGAAAATTTACGACAATCTTTAAGATTACGATATTTACAGTGGAAATGGCGATAAAATTGATTTAGCATCCAATAATGTTACTGATCTGGAATCTTGCTCAAGAATAAAAAAGACAGAATGTATCTCCACCACCGCCTCCGGCGAATTGGTTGGTATTGGTAGGACTGATGGTAATTTAATCCAAGTTTACAAATCTTTCTACCTTCCGGAACAACCGTTCCCCGGTTATTGGTTTCAGTTTCAATAATAATTCTTCCTGTCATGGACGGTCTTTTTCTATAACCTACATAAATCATCAAAAATTTTTGATAACTGTTTGAAAATGACTTCGTCGGATGTGTTTTGTATTACATAATGATATTTAAGAAAGAGTTGACCCATATGACCCCATATGAAGGGGTTGGGGCACGTCGAAGT
>JAQIWN010002135.1:0-17121 GCA_034699025.1 Entomobrya cf. arborea Gr-Col-00668 | reverse complement strand
AATAAGTATGCTTTATTTGCTTTTTGTAAAACGATATTGATCAAATTCATTTACACAAGTAAAGTAAACCTAGCTATACTAGCTACACGTTTCCTTTCCTTTCACTCTTCAAGTGTTGACGCGTTGACGTCCATTCATTACTAAATATACCTATAACAGTGTTTCAACAACTTTCACTTTCAAAAATAAAATAAAAATCGTGAAGAATATTACGTCAGTCCGAATTCGTAATTAGCATACGTGCGCAGACAGTGTAGTATATTTCACTGTCGTGTTTTTCAACGATTGAATTCTCGGATTTATATCTTAGTTTTTTTTCTGTTTGCTTTACAATAAAATATGCATTCAGCAGCATATGAAAGGAACTACAGCCTGGTTTATAGGAAGGTAGAATGATCCCAGTCCGGTTTTCTCAGAGGAACCAGAAACATTTATCCAAATAAATTCGATAATGTTATGCTATTGCATTACATATTATACAGATATCTGAGATATCATTCCACTTTCTTGTTGCTTCATTGTTCATTTCATCTCTGACTACCCAAGCCAGACTCAAAACAACAACTGTTATGAATGCGTATATGTAAAAATCTGACTTTTGACTTTTTACAAATAATTTATTTCAAGCTGTCGCAGTGTGGACCATTATAATGATTGTTCGCTTACACTTTGTGATGTTTAATGCCCAAAATTTCTTGAGTTCATAATGTTAAGTATAAACCCATTATTCGCGAATTGCTTTGTGATGATGACGGTGCTGCTGAACAAAATGGCAATGAAAACATAATGAAATGTTACTCAGGATTCGAACATTTTTCGATTTTCTTTTCTGATACAATACACAGCATGATGTGAGCATCACTGGTCAGAGTAGTCAGACAGACAGAGTTGCTTTTCTCTGTCGGTTTTTATCTTTCTTAAATTTAAATTATATGGTTTTCTGTTTTGAAGCCATCCAGCTAGTTCGGAAAACGACGAAAAGAACAAGAGAAGATTATTTATTGGAGAGAATTCCTTTTTGAAAAGCTGTAATAATGTAACAACAGTATTATCGCAATTTAAACTACTAGTCTGACAGCTCAACAGCAAACTGTCGTAATAAGAAGAGGTTCACTTTGCCCAGTTCAAAAAGTTTTCTTCGGGCGAAATACATAGGTATACACACTTGATGAGATTTGGGGGTTGGTTAACGATTAAAGTTGAATGAGAGTGAAACTGATGATGCGATGACCATTTCATTTTTGTTGGTTTGCTATCGCCGGGTCTCATGTTGCTACATATCGTTGGGGTATATGCCCTGTAATGAATTGTGTACGAGAAGACTTTTTTAATACTCATCTCATTTCGCCAAATAAAAATTGTACAACACATAGAAAATCGTAGAATTGTATGCGTAATACATAAGATGGATACTAGAAAAACCAGGCAGACAAAATGGATAAGATGCTCAGAGGTAATTCTATCCAGGTAATTCGGATTCCTTTTTACCTGTTTATTGTGACACCCTGATTCATTGCACTTTAGACAAACTGAGCTCAACGACCAGGAGAAGACCAAAGAGGTGAAGTTGAAGAGGATGAGGAGATGATCTTCAGTCTAGTTTAAGCCCTTTGCCAGACCTCAGTGTTTAGGCATTGACTTGTGCTCTCTTCATCGTGCCATATTTACAAAGTTTAGTTCTAATTATTTATTCAGGTAATTTACCATTTTGTGATATTCATCGTTAAAATATTTTATTCAGTGTGCAGCCCGAATTTAATCAGGAATTATAACATAATTATTTTAAAACAATTTTTCAACGTTTTTTTCAGGATGGGCTACGCAATTTATGCAACGCTAGCTGTCCTGACAGTAGCTTTAGTTCCTCTAGTATTTTCTCAAGAAGTCTACTATCAACTTCCTACTCCTTACTCGTACGCTTGTCTTAACGAAACGTGCTCAAGGGATACAAACCCAGAGGATTCCCCTTCCACTCAGTCCTTAGCAAAATGCCGTCTTCTCTGTGGAGAGTACAGATCTCTTTGGCCAAGACCCACTGGACCTGTTGATCTTGCTGATGACCTTGTTGCTTTCAAGCCCCAACGGTAAGAAAATAATTAATGATAAATGTAATTTAAATATTATAGAATTCAGGAAAAATCATGTAAATTCTAAGGTCTCACATTTCCCCAAAGCCTTGTTTTTATATTTTTTGCTGTAACTCATAACGGGTTTGTTGATGTTCACAAAAAATGAAAGCCGCAGTTCATTTAGACTTTACAGTTGAAAACATTCCAGGAAGTACATTTCGTAAAATATATTTTATTACTTGGAAAAGACAAGATTCCATTTGAATCCAAGCAGGTTAATTACGAAAGGGCAACAAATCTTTCAATCTTGTTTTGTTGCTGTTCACTTTTGTTGGTGATGTGATGATGATGTCTTCCAGTATCAGGCAATAACCGGAGCGTGTGGTGGCAATGACCACGATTGATTTGCATACTGAATTGGGTACAGGAATATCATTATGGTCATCATACAAGTTTTTCGGCAGATGCTTTGTAGCTAGCAGCATTTTTATAAGTGTGTACCTTTTTTCATAAGAAAGAAAAAAATGGACTGAACCGAGGAGCTAGTATCAACATTTTCTGATCTTTTTGCCTCAACCTCATCTCCTTGTCTTCGTTAACATGTAAAAATGTTTATAGCGACTAAACCAAGTAGTTTCAAGCAAACCTATTTCGCAGGACAGATTAGGTGAGATGAAGTAAAAATGTTGATATGACTGAAAAGTGGCAATAGTCCGACCGTCCGTATGTTGCAAGTTGCATGTCAGGTTCAGGTTCCTCCTAAAAACTAATAGATTGAGAACTGAAAGCAATCGTGATGACTTTGAACTGCTAAGTCTTTCATGAATAGCTTAAAACAAAGAGTTTGGGAAGATACTCATCGACTAAATAATTTTTATTATGTTGTTAATTAACCTTTACCTGAAGACACTCCTACATATGCATTCATACGTAATTATGTTTATTCAACATTTTTTGTTGTTTTTTAAACTGCGCCTTATGCAAATTTTTAAGACTAAAAATGGCATAATCACGAATTTTGACGTAATTCTTGTTTATTGCATGTTTAACCTAGGCTGTTCATCAATTGGGCTCATCCCCCATCAGCCAGGGTGCGAGAAATGTTACAACAAGCTGGCAAGAGTTTCCAAGTTGAGTTGCTGAAAATGCACCCAAAATATGACTCGGCCATTGACTCCAGGAAGCAGCCTAATCCATTCGACAAGAAGTATACTCCCGATATTGAGAGGACTACTGTGATGGTGTCGATGAAAATTGATAGCGCTGATGATAAGCTTACTTTGAATACTAATGAAAGTTACACTCTTGGAATGAACACGTCATCAAATGGTGTCGTAGAAGTTAAGGTACGGAGTTCACAAATATGCCCAACCGAATTACAATGCAACTTGTTTGCTATTCTGCGTCCACGCAAAACAAAGATTTTTTTTCATATGCTTTTCTACTCAATTTGTAGATCCATGCCAAGACCTATTATGGTGCCAGACACGCATTGGAATCCTTGAGCCAGCTTATCGATTACGAAGATACTTGCGACTGTCTCATGATCGTGAAGAATGGATACCTAGAAGATGAACCAGCTTTCCCATACCGCGGATTGATGATTGGTATTTTTTATACTTTGTAAAAAAAGCAATCAAGATGAATATTACGCATATGTTAAATTTTGGTTCATAAATCAATTTATAGATTCCGGTCACAACTTCCTTTCCCTGAAGCAAATCAGGAGAACTATTGATGCCATGTCCTACAACAAGTTGAATACTCTTCACTGGCACATTTCTGACGCTCACTCCTTCCCATTCTACTCACGTCGCGCTCCAAAAATGGCTTTGTATGGAGCTTACGCACCCAACAAAATCTACTACCCAGACCAAATCAGGGACCTTGTAGATTACGCTCAAGTTCGAGGAATCCGTGTTGTTCCTGAAATTGGAGGACCTGCACGCGCCGGAAATGGATGGCAATGGGGCGAACGTGAAGGAAAGGGAGATTTGGTTGTCTGTTTGAACAAGGAACCCTGGAAAGAATTTTGTTCTGAGCCACCATGTGGACAGTTGAACCCACTTAACAATGAAACATACAGGGTAATTATCCAAAATATTACTTTGTTTGTTAGAACGCAGTATCAAAGTTGACACTAATTATACTATTTTAATTATGCAGATTTTAGGTCGTGTATACAGAGATGCCATGGACGCTTTCACCGGCTCCGACTTTTTCCACATGGGTGCTGACGACGTGAACTTCCAATGCTGGAATTCATCTGATACCATGAACGAAGTCCTTAAAGCAACTGCACAAATTCCCAACGATGTCACCTTCCAGCGTTTGTGGATGGAGTACCAGTCTCGTGCATTGCAAACTTTGTATGACTCTGCCCCAGTAGGAATTGACAAGCCAACTCCAATCATTTGGGACAGTAAGCTCACATCCCTTCGTGACTCCGAAGTAGTCCTTGACCCAGAGACCTATGTCATCCAAATTAAGAGCCCTGCCAGAGAACCACTTCTTGCCAAGGTCATCAACCGAGGATACAAGCTAATTTTCTCCAATGCTGATGCCTGGTCGCTTGATTGTGGATTTAACAGCGGACTTCTTCCTCCAATTGGACTTGGACCACCTACTCAGAATAATGTCCTCCCACCATGTGGAGGAGATTACAAGACTTGGAAGACCATTTATGACAACGACCCAATGAATATTGCTGCCACTCATCATAACAATGAAACTGCTGCTTATTCTCAGGTATGAACTATCCCACCAGCAATGTTGCTATCTTATATTTTTTTAAATCTAAAAACCTCTGTTAACCAAAAATACTTTCATGTAGGTCCTTGGAGGTGCAGGAACCATGTGGTCCACCGAAACCGATGAGATGACATTGGAACCCAAGCTTTGGCCCAGAAGTGCCGCCCTCGCAGAACGTTTGTGGTCAAATCCCACTCAGTCATGGCGTGAAGCTGCTCCTAGACTTGATGCTCACCGTGATCGTCTTATCCAACGTGGTATCAGGGCTGAAGCCATCAGACCTGAGTGGTGCTTCCATAACCGTGTAGAGTGTGAACTTTTGTTGTAAAAGTTTTTGTTATGACTTAATTCATGCAAATACTAGACCAAACAAAAACTGAGAATTCATTCATTTATAAATCATTTTTAAAGGTTTACCTTATTACGAGAATGCAATTTGTCAAAATTTTCTTTTTAGTTCTATTCACTATTATAATAGTAAGTCGTACTACTTTCATACAACAAATGAACCAGAGGAGCAGAGGGGTTTTTATCAAGAATAATTATAAATAAGTATATTTATTAATTATTGTTAAGATTATTGAGAATACAAGGACCGAATAATAATAAAAACTAATGTTTGGAGCTTAACCATCATTGATTGAATAATAATATAATTATACATCCAAAACAATACTAATAATTAAAGACATGATACCAATGAAAACGCACTCAGGAAGCATAATAGTAAGAATCTGCACGTATAGGTAAAAAGATTAGTGGAAAGCCAAAATATATCCGTAGACAAAATAGAAAGTTGATAGACGAAATTAGAAGATATTTTCTTGTGGGCAGTTGTGTGCAGCTGGCGTCAACTTGGGTGCATCTCTGTTTCTCCCCCGGCTGCTACTTCGACCACCGCGAGAACCACGGCCTCTGTGGATTGAATGTGGGTTGCCTCTACGAGGCTGTGGACCCCGGGATCTATCAAAGCCACCTCCAATCGCAGCAGGAAATTGCAATTGCGGTGCCGAACCATTAATTTTCAAATCAGCCATTTGTGACATCACGGTCTGCAATTCGCTTGTTATTTCCGTTGCCTTCTGCTGCAACTTTTGCATCTTGAGCCGCTCGATCTCCTCTTCCCGTTTCCTTATTTCCTGTTCAATGTCGACTCGATTTCGGCTTCTACGTTTATCAGAAGGGCCAGCGTAGCTAGATCTTGGTTTCTCGAACTGTCTGCCGCTACCAACATTGCTTCCTCCAACCGCACAATGATTTGGGAGAGGAGTAGGGGTGTAAGGTGGAGGCGCTGTTGGCATACTGGATGGGTTTATGGGAACATCAAATAATCCAACAGTGGAGCGAGGCGCAGAAGCAGTAGCTTGACCACCAGAATTGGTTGAAGGAACTGCATGACGTGATGATGGTGGATTCGTTCCAGGTCTTGTGTAGGGATTTCCGCGGTCCAATCCTCTAGGTGGCATTGAAACTCGCGAACTCTGATGCGATCCACCACCACCACTCCTTGAATCCAGTCTTTGGGGAGGAGGAGTAGGTGCCGTTAGTTTTTCCTTCGCAAATGCTGCTTTTGCTTCGTTATTACGCTCCTCGCCTTTAAGAGTCAAAATAAGGTTCAACTTTTCTGAGAGTGGTGGTGCTTCCAAAGATTCAGAATCTCCAGAACCTCGACGACTTCGCCCCTCGCGCCTCCTTCCATGCTGGGTTTCAGTGTCAGTTGCCCGTGGCTTCCCCCGGTTTTCGTTCTGATCACTTGGAGGTTTTTTAATTGCTGGGCTTCTCGGATCATTGGCGACTGGACCTCTTTTAGTCTTCTTGTCAACCTCAGATGATTTCGCAGATAAGGAAAGGCCAAGAAAATCTTTCTTCAGTTCATTGAATTGTGGCCTCTTAGCCGGATTCACAACGAAAATACGTTTCATCACTTCAATAATATCATCCGGGTATCCTTCCGGCCGACGAATTGTAAGAGGAGACTGTCCACTTCTTATTAATTCTAGGACTCGCTATTTCACAATTACAAAACATATTTTTGTTTAAAACTTCTTCAACCAAACTTTAAACAAGAAATCTGTACTTCGAAAAGGGGAGAAAATATTGTAAAATTGCCTGATCGTCAGCTCGTCGACCGTATGGAACTGAACCTTTTGTTAACATCTCAAAAAGGACTACTCCAAAGCTCCAAACATCGGACCAAAAAGTTAAACCCTTGCTGTCTTCATCCAGAAGTTCATGTGGAACCCAGCGAATAGGAAGAAAAGAACCATTTGCGACCTAGGAAAAGTTTCATGAATTTAAACTGCTTACATGCTCAAGGAACATCGATAGATATATTTTACAAGTCTCACTTTCACGTAGTTTCTTCCTGGTTCTTTGACCTTGAATAGCTGTGTAATCCCGTGGTCACTGACTTTCGCATTGTAATGCGTCAAGTTAATTCCTTTTCCTCTTTGTTTTTCAATAAGAATATTCCTTGCAGCCAGATTCCCATGGATTACATTCCTGCTGTGAAGGTATTCACAGCCTTGTATTACATCGAGAGCCAACTTGACCAACATGAGCTTGAAAAAGAACACGAGAATCAATCGTAAGGACAAATTCAATTAAGAAATGATTTACTAGATCAAATTACACTTTGTAAACTTACATAATCTTGTGGGTTACCAGGCTTGGACAAATACTGCAACAGATTACCCTCTGGAAAATACGGGAGCAACACCCTTGGACAAAAAGTGTCGTCTTCGTTGCCTGTTAAATATTTTAAAAGCATTTCTACATCTACCGTTAAATATCCAAATCAGCCACTGTCATGATTAAAAGATGCATTGTAGCTTACCTGATTTGAACCGAAGATCATCCAAAATTCCTTCAACAGTAACGACGTTCCGATGTTGTAATTTCATTATACCTGATAGTTGCTGAATACTGTATTTGCTTTCAAAAGGACACTTGAAGACTTTGACAGCCACTGAAAACGGAACGAGTTGCCTTCCAGGACGAATCATAGCTGCATATTTTATAAGTAATAACAATTTAAAGTAATGTAATTGTTGCAATGAATAATTTGGAGGTGACTGAGACTGGACTGAATTAGCTGTTACTTAATTTTTAGTAGCTATTACCTCTGAATACCTTCCCGAATTTGCCTTCACCAATAGCATGGTCCTCAAGGGTAACATCAGAACTATTGTACACCCGCAGCTTCCATTTCTGGCTATCTATAATAGTCCTTTGTGGAGGTGTTCTAGTGACCTCCGTTGGAACGGCGGCGGCAGAAGCGTCACCACCTGAACCACACTTTTCCTCACTTGCTTCTTCAGCTTCATCTTTGACTTCGCTTTCATTGACCTCCTCCTCGTCCTCCTGGCAATATAGTGCCTTCTCCAAATCCAAAGAACTGGCATTTTCAAACTCAAGCCTACTGCCACTGCTGTCATCGCTGGAGACTGAACTGTTGGAAAAAGCAGCAGGATAGTTGCTATCATCATGGTCCCTTGGACTGACAACCTCCCACTCCGTCCTTCCGCGTCTACGTGGTGGTTTCTTCTCCGGAGTGTTTTCGCATGAGTTACTATTGCCCATTTTTCTAAGGTACAGTCAGTTCAGAACAACGGAACAAGGGGTCTGGAAATGAAAAGGAATAAAAAATAAAGGAAAAATTAGTAAAGTAATAATAGATGTTATCACAACACGAACACTTTTACTCTTCATGCTTCGGTTTTATTTTATTGAACAAGACAAGCCATAGTGATAATGATAAGCTAGCAAGATAACAGAACCTGTTATCATATCAAACATTGACGATAATTGGAGTGTATTGAAACTGAAACGAATTGAATACGAAGCAGCTAGAAAAATCAATAATGCTCAATGACGCAAATGAAATCTAAAATCGAGTTTAGCGTTCAACACGCTTGCACACAGCTGAAAAACAACTACTCCCTCTAAATAAAATATGAGTTCATAGTTATGATGTGATTGTGTTTATGATTATGACCTTGTTCTGGCCATTTCCCAATAATTACTTTTCCGAGAACAAAGCCCACTATAACACTACATGCCCAAATCAAACACAAACATTCATTTCATCATCATCTTTTCTTTTTGGATCAATAAAATGTTTGGCTACTTACCTTAATTATCGTTTTTTGTTTTGCTAATTTGCTTTTTTTGAAAAACTAACACGGGCAGAGAGAACCAAGAACAGCCAACAGCCACCTGCACCATTTACTGCAGCAAAAATTAGACGTTTTTTACCCAATCCAAAAATTGTAAACAGCTTTTATCGAAATAGCACAGCGCAGCGTCCTCCTCCTGGTCCTCCGATAATTTTCTACAAAATTCCAAACGATCTTACGAAAGCTGCAACTGAGCCAACCAGCCAGCAGTCAAGAAAAACGTTTTTTTTAGCCAGCCACGTCACCAGTCACCACGGTAGTTTTCCACTTTTTCACGAATACCCACTTGACGTCACCCAGGTGCTACTATCGTTACAATGAAACTTTTAACTGTGTTACAAATTAGCTTGAAGGGTGTTATATGATGATGATGATGACTGTCGTAAAAGTGCATTTATTGTTTTCTTTCTAGGAAATGTATGTAAATATATATATCACCTGAAGTGAAACTGAAGAGTCGGCTTCAGATTTGGTGTACATTACTGCGCAGCAGTGCACTGAAGTAGAAAAATTAAATGGTCTTGAATGACAAACAAAATTTTCGCTAACTATTAGTGTGTCAGCAAATCATTGCATTGCATTTGGGACTGAGACAGTAAATAGCGTTTCAATAACAACGCAACGGGACATACAGACTACAGACACATAATCGATAATGACAAGGACAAGACATTGTTTTCTTTGTCAGTATTTCGCATTGTCTGCTCTGCTGTCAATAATATTCGCTTGGAAAGCTTGTTGATAGTTACACAGGAAAATATTGATAGCGTGCAATTTCGAATTTCAATTTTTATACGTAAACATGACACCACCATTACCACCATGACATTACAACAGGTTGGCTTCAAAAGGTCAATGACCTATAGACCGTTGGTCATGATCATACTGTTACTTTCTGGATAGATATTGCAAAAACAGAGCAATCAAGCCTCCATTTTTGGATCAGGATGACCGGAGGTCAGCTAACTAGTACCTGCTCTTCCTTCCTTTTTCCACATTTTTGCTTGTTGTTCTACAGACCATACCATCAGCCAACGATACTAAATTGGGTTCTCGGATCCGAAACCCGAAAATCAAAATATTTGTTTGTTCAATGTTCAATGTTCAATGTTCAATGAATGTTTTTTTTTTAATACATATATGAATTGTGAATGAATGAACAAAATGACTTTTAATTGCATGTAACTATCTATCTAAATCTAAATCTATGTTTAAATGAGAAAATTATTGACTTTATTGTGATTGTAATCTTCCAGTAGTATAAAACTAACTTTTACATATTTCAAATCTTCCAACTAAACTGTTTGAAAATCGGTTAAATGATGTAATCATGTAACTTACATGCATGCATCAAGGTATATTTATCGTAGATCATGATTGTGATAAGATCGCCAGATTCCGTGGCGTGACAATGATTGAAACGGGACAGAGTTGGGCAGAGTGCAGGTTTTATTTTAAGCATTTATTTTTGTAAAAATAATTTTATACCATTAAGACCATTGCAATCGTTGTATCGCGCAACGTCACCGTCACCTTTCCACGGGCGGGGCTAATCCTTTTCAAGTGTACTCCTGTTTCGTTGTCCTGTATTGATTTTTTGTGGGTAATTTTACAGCTGAATTATTCACAGTTTAAAAAAATATGAAGTCACAACTTCTACTACTAGCTTCACTCAACTCAACAAAGCTGGAGTGCAAAAAGCCAAGAGTTTAGTTTAGTTGGTTGTTCATAGACTGCTTCTAAATTACTGATTACCTAAGTTCTCAGATTTCCTTTGATGCTTATATTACATGATTTATGATTTAATGACATTTACATATGCTCGCATTTGTGATCGTGATCATGATCATTGACAAATATGACGGTTTTTCATTACTAATCATAATCATATCACGACATTTAGTAAACCATTTGACTTGATTTTACAATAAAAAAACTATGTGTGCTGACGTTCGTAGTTTAAAGTTTAAATAGCGTGTCTGAAGTGTTTCCTTTCCAAAAAGTTTAGAGCCAGCATCCGCTACATTTTAGTATCATTTTATTTTTTATATATTTTTTTCCTGTTTCGAATCACTTTCAATACAGATCTGAGAAAGAACATATTTTGTCATGATTCATAATATTCTCGCAGCTCATAGTCTTAAATCTGACAACTTCAGCATGATGAAGCATAATATTAAATGATATATAAAATCATTTACTCATAGACACCTTCATTACACGCTTATTCAGAAAGTACATAACTTTTTTTAATCAGTAAATAGAACATGCCATGCATGCATGACATCACAACACCAACAATGAACGCATTATCTAATAAAATTAATTAGTTTGCAAAGTATACAGACTTTAAACTCAGGGCCGGCATAGGGGGGTATTGTCCACTTCAAGTACTTCACCTTGAAACTTCTTTCTTGGTGACTTGGAAATATGTAAGGTGATGGGCATGAAAAAAAAGATGTGTCAAAGTTTGACTCTTCTGTTGTTTGTGGTCTGGTGTGCTGCTTTTCTAGTTAAATCATTAAAAAGTTAGAACTAGCCTACATTCTCATTTTCATGATCGACTCCAAAAAATCGACAAAAATCCAACTGGTTTATTTACTGTAAAAATAGGTAGACCTCCCCTGCCACCTGCACTGCTATTGTGGCGCCAGCTCAATTTGACGTGCTGTGCTGAACGCGATAAGAATTCTCCATATTTTTAATGTTGCCTATTATTAATTTAAAGTTATCATAATCGCAAAGGAACCTTTGTTCTCCCAAAATTGTTACACAAAATATTCAACAATTTTTACATGCGCTATCGGCAGACTATTGCTTTGAGACATAATACGATACACTAGGTAATCAGTACTCATTGTCAGTACCGTTGCGTTGCAGTTATCATCTTGTGACTTTATTACTTGCATTGCAGTCCCTTCCCAGAGAGTAAAGGAGGTCCCTTCTTCCATTAACTACATGACAAGTCCTTATTCTCCTCATTACGCTGAAGTACTCATTCTTGTGTGATGGGATGGTTGATTTGATTACTTATACACATTTTTTTTCCTTTTTACAGTGACGCTGATGCTTCTGCGCTGCAACATTTGTTGTTTTCTTTGGGGATGACTCCTGTCTTGTCGCCGTGTCATGTATTATGTATACCTTATCATGATGATGCATTTATAAAAAATCTAAGAACAATTCCCCTTTTGCACCTCTACACCTTTACTTTGCTAGGTTATTGGGCTAAAATATCTAGGTATAGAGCTCAAGGTTGACCTTACTTAATTCACTTACTTTTTTAAAGAGTTTATACATATTTGTATCAATATTATATCCATGTGGGAAGGGAATACAAAAACACAACATTAATGACTGTTCAAGCACCTGTTGTCGTTTCTTTGCTCTGAAATGCATTTTAATAATCTTTACTCTTTTTTTGTAGTAACGCCAACGCTGTTTTATGTACAAAAGCTATCAAGCTATAGATTACACATAATCAACAATGCATATTTTCTTATTTAGGTAACCCATCTTCTTTTGATTACAACCTACAGCCTTATAACTATAACATGTGTACAAAATCGTGCCCATGTAGTAACAGTAACAAACAAAAGATAAAATAGGAAAAAGAATCAAGATAACTTTGTTGCCTTCCTACTTGACTTCTTGATTACAAAATTTTACTTGCACATCGTAAAGTTGGAAGTGTTAAATTTATTTTACTTCGTTTTTAAATTGCTAATGTCTTTTTTCATATTGAATTTTTATACGTTGTCTTGTAGCACGTTTTAGCAATGCTAGTTGTCAACTACTGAATTCCGTTTTTACAAAAGAGTCAACCAACGTCAACAGTTGGGTGACTTGTCTTGCCATACAGCATGCATGACAATTAAGTAGCATGTGTAGTATTTCCTTTAACTATTTTATGCATACAACATATGAATCAATTTGGATACAAATATTCACGTGTAAAATAGATAGATTAGTGATGCTGACCACATTTAAATTTAAATTAATAAATAAAACATGAGGGATCAAATTGATTAAATTCAATAAAAATACACAAAACTGGCATTTTACTTTTAAAAACTTCCTTAGAATAAAGAAGTTACTGCATTATGTATTGCTGATATACCTATTTGATTTTTGAATGGCATTTCTTCTGTCAACATTTCAGTTTTAGATCACATTTCTTTCACATCCTTTGACCTACTTCATACTTGGCGACTTTTATTTTACAAAGCAATTGGTAATATGGATAGGATTATAGGATATGAATGCTGACTGGCTGATGGTGGTGGTAATGATAACAATTAATGATGACTGTGATTTTACATTACATTCAACATTGCATTGTCAATAATAATTGTTAGTGTGGACAATTAAATGCATCTCTGCATTCATTCCTTTTTCCCCAATGTTATAACTATTTATATAATTACAATCTTAAGGTATTGTTTGTACTTCAAAGGTTATGTTAGTTATGTAAAAGAAGAAGTTATGCAGTGCATGTATTAAAAAAGGAAGGTTGTAGGTTCTTCTTCAAAGGAAGGTGACACGAGCACTCACGCAATATCGCACCGTAGGTTTTGTGTCACTGCGCGATGGGTGCGATATCTTTAATTTTCCCAGCATTTAACTTTTTGACAATCTCAAAAACAGTGAAGCGTTTTTAGTTTTTAGTTATGACATCTGTTTTGCCGTGCTAAACATAAAATTAGACATTAAACTTTCAAGAGCACTTTTGAACCGTCCTAAAAACAAGGTTGGTATTCAAGGCATTTCAAAAAAAAATGCTAACTGCATGACACTATCTTGTACACCTGAGATAATGTCACACATTCAACATAAATAAGTATTTTTGGAAGCAGATAAATGATTTATTAAATTATAAGGGTCCATCCTGTAGTCCTACTTTAGACAGAACCTTTAAGCTTGTTAGCACAATCAATATAAACTCGCTTTGGTTCATTCAATCAGGGTGTCCTCAACCTTGCTGTTACCGATTGCCGATTTGCTTGGTGTAAAAATTAATGTGTGACGATGATAGTTGATAGTAGTACAAAAATTATAAAACAAGATTCCATTCAAAGTTCAAGGCAACATAGGGAATTATTCTAGAAAATAATTCATACATACCCGATCTAGAATTTATTATGTAAGGCAGTCAAACTAAAAATTGTAATCATTATTAGCTTCGCTTGCTGCACCACAGCAGACAGGCTAGGCCTTCAATCAAGTTGAGTTTTTGCAGTTGTTTGTAACATACAAAAGTACCAATGAGGGTCCCGTCTGCAAAAAAAAAAAAAATCCTTTTGCTGGACCTTACCTGTTGAAGGTGAATATGACAGCATGTAAACAAAATCCAAATGCGTAACATTAAACAGGAGCTAGCCAAGATAGTAATAGTAGCATACATTCTTAACTAAATTGCACCGCACTGGGTGGGTATGTGGTATGTTGCTGGACATCACAGCAATTAAGTGGTTCAGTTGAACTAAATATTTTTGTCATAAAATAAAATGAGTTAGCTTGATCAGCCATATAAAACAAGTATACGCGTAATTTTTTTCGTATAAGCAAAAAGTAGCTTCTTTCGTTGGGTGATGCAAGTTTGTTTTTTGTAGAGATCACTACTGGAAGGATAATTACTAAAAATATTGAAAGTACAAATAAAATGCGCATTATTTTTGTTATGCAAGTATATTAACACATGTAAATAAATATTATGCATACACAATTAAAGGTCGTAATTATGTTACGTACAAACTGTAGTTGAGCCATGTCAAATATTTGTCATTAATGTTGCATGATGAATTTTACTAATTTACCTGTTGACACACTACCCTGTAGTCCGTACCTTTTAACCTAATTAAATCATCGGTTGAAAAATAACGAAGATGAGTGTATGAGATCCATGATCTATCTTTGTAGATGTTTTCAATAAAAAAGTCTCTTGATTACAGGTTTTTTGCTGTTAACAAGGGATTTGGTCCATATTTATATGCATGCATCAGTCTTATCGTAATCTACAATTTATATTTTGGTAAGAACTGTACACTGCATGCAAGTAGATTTAATTAAAATTCAGATGACAATGACACGACTTAAAATTAGAATGTCCTGCTCTGCCCCGGCACTTTCATTTTCCCATTTTCCAACTTCACCTTAATTTATTTGGAATGCCAATTTAAGGAACATGAAGCTTTACCACTGTCCAACCAACTACTTCATTATTAGTCACGTAAATTTTATCAGATATATGGGTTATGGTTCATATATGATGCACACAAAGTAAACTTAAGTGGAAATGGTGACTTGTTTGCATATAATTGTTTTGATTATTATGTCGCGGATAAACTAACAGGTCAAAAAAGTCTGTGGCAGTATATATACTTATAACACAATTTGTAATCTTATAAATGCAGTGTAAAGATAAAACTTGTTCGACACGATCTTATAAGATTTCTTGTAGTTACCTGATAATAAATGAATTGTGCCTAGCCACTAAATAATAAAAATGCACTGCAAATCTTCCTTTCTTTCTGTCATCTTTTCACGCTAATTTTGTATTGACTTGGCACGGTTATTTAGCCTATCATTTGCATGTGGCAAGCAAGCATGCCTAAATGTTTTTTCTTCTTCTTGTTTACAGCAGAGCAGTAGCAGAGATTCATCTTGATAATCTCGCGTAATATTTTTTTTTTACACTTCGCTGTTACTATACTGCCACGACAAGTTTCTATAAAAATCGAGAGTGTTTTTCTCTTGTTCATCTCATCGGTCATCATTCTGTTTTTTGACTCTCTATTTCGTCCTACAAAAAAAGTAATGTCGAGGTCAGCCTGCGTACTAAACGGGATTGAGGATGAGGATGCATGGGAGGAGATGTACGAAGATTGAGATGTAATCTTATGGGACAATCAATATTTATGTATTTAAACTAACTGGTGATATTTTGTGACTTACTTTATATACATGTGGGCACACGAATATATACGAAAATACCAAAATACGTGAAATGCAGACCAAGGTGATGCACAATTTTTAGGTATTGGCTATCATAAGAACAAGTATACAACAAACAGCACACTTATCATTACCAATGATAAGACAATCAGGCAGGCACCTGAAAATGATACAAGAAGCAATCTATCAACAAATATCTTCTTGTCGTAAGTCTTCCGTTTAGCTTTATGTGAGTACGCTGTGCTCATCAATGAACTGTTAAAAACAGCATTCATGATGCATTGATTACCTGCAAGTTTGTAAGTAGTAGAATTCATTGACCGAGCCAAATGTCAATTTCGACCCTTAAATGCGAGTTTTACTAGCTAATGCGCTGCGGTTGAGTCTGATGCTGATAAGATGATGATGGTGACGTGACGTGAGTACAGTTTAATATGTATAGTTAGAGTAATGTACTAGAATTAAATTGTTTATATGATTAACATCAGCAACATTGTGCTTACTCAAAGACAATTAAAAGATTTTTTGCAATTTGCAACACACCACGTACGTACGAGTATATTTTCAAGGATGCATTTTTATTGAATACATGGTTAACTTTTTATCGATATCTTAAGCCAACGTAATGTGATACGAGTGTGAGTATCAACATCAATGATAATCTAACGTATGCAGTTTTTGCTTTGGGAATCAGCAGAATGATAAGTTGCAGTGGATGATATGTGTCATGTTTTTCATCACTTGTGTATGAACGTCTTAAATGAGTGATTGACAGATAACAGAGAACGCTTATGGCTGACTGCCTTTCTTTGCGCATACAGGCTAATTAAATGGAAACAAAATATCTGATCGAAAACAATTCATCAAATCGCACGACAGTGCTAGACAAGTTATTAGGGAAGTCTGGGCTACTGGAATTTTTGTTCAGGCTTTTTATCCTCCCCCACTTTCTCCATAAAACCTGAGTATATTTCCTAAACAATATATCGCCACTAAAATGTTAGAAGCATTTCCTACTTGGACAGATTCATAATCAGGGATGACTAGTCGATCGTTTTATTTCAATCGAATATCGAATGACGAATAAAATAATTTTTTCAAAACTATTCGAATATCGAATAACGAATAAAATATTTTTTTCAAAACTATTCGAATATCGAATAACGAAT
>JAQIWN010002134.1:0-17121 GCA_034699025.1 Entomobrya cf. arborea Gr-Col-00668 | reverse complement strand
TTACAGTTTGAATGCAAAAACTTGAGAAGGATGTCCTTCGACTTGTATGGTATTTTACTGTATGTCGGGTATTACTTGGCACTAACTCCGATTGATATATGTGTACAAAAAAGGAAAAGTTTGAAATGGAGGAAATTGGGTAACTAGATCACATCTTTTATGTGTGTGTGTGAAAAAGCCGCATTTTATTCTTACTACTCGCGTAACAGTGATCTCATGATGACAAGACAAACTGTTACGACAACGAGACGACGACAATGGAACAACAAAACCAAGTAAGGTTTTTTTTAACCTTTTGGACTCCACGATGTGCTCAAGAAAAACAGCGTGTTGTATTGTTCAAGATTGTAATAATATTGTCGTTCGTGTCAGCACATTGAATTAAACGCTATTTGTTGTTGAAGCAAAGAAGTAGGAAGAAGGATTTGTATGGCAGTATTTCGTTACCAATACCTATATGGATGGAGTTCGTCCAGTTCTTTTAACAATCGAGATGAATGCTGAGAAACGTAGTTCCTAAAATTGCTCTCTCTCTCATCACATTGCTTCATAAACGAAATGATGGCCACTTGGGGAAGGCAGCATCAAAAAAGAAGAGGTGACTTCTTGAAACGATGTCACTTGATATCGTGTAAGTACACTTTATACACTACACACTGGATTACTACCTATACAATCTTTTTGTTTCTCTTTAAGTTTACGATTTGCGGGATATTACTTCGAACGATGACACATGTAGAATATAAATGTGGAACATTCTATGTATTATGCAAGCAATTTTGCACTGCACTGAAATCTCGATTGTCAGTTTGTATGTTAAAAACACTATTGGGGCAATAAGTACACTCGCATATAAACGTATTTATGTAGCTTTACAGTTTACAATATATTGCAATCAATACGAAGAGAAACGTATGGATTTTTTTCTCGCCACAAAATTAATGTGGATGGTTAGATGTAGTAAAATGATAGCTTCCTAACGGCGACGGCGACAATGACGATGGCCTAACTGAAGGCGATACAATTGTTGACCAAAGACGTGATGATGGTGATGGGAAAGTAGCTAGTGTGCGTACTGCTACTGCTCTTGTGCTGCTACTGCAGTGTTGATGATTGCATCACGACTAGTACTTATTTCACGAGATGGTTTGGTTTGAAGCTATCGTATTATTATGTAAGTTTTTACTTTTTAGCATAGTTGGAATACTCCCTCCGCCAGAAAAAGTAATAACAGTAACCATAAGATGAGATGGGGAAAATGAGGTTAATTATCCGTTTCGTTAAGTGGAACATATTGGAAATCCCCTATTTTTCAGAAGAAAAAAGAAAGAATTAACATCCTGAAACTCTTCGTGTACTAATCTGTTAGGGCATTCTTTCAATCTGGTATATATGCCTTGCATTTTGCACCCTGCTTACTTTTTAAGTATGTCGACGAGACGAGATTCCTGCATTATTGGTCAAGTAAATTGCACTGGCCAATTTGCACATGACACTTTTAATATGGTTAGCATTTGTTCGTATTCTTTTTGTATACAATACATATAATATTGATGATGATGACGGCACACCACCACGTACACACATTCACATATGCAGGCACCACGTAAGTAGGCATTAAAACTGAATCACTTTTTGTAGAGCAATTGTCATTGTTATCCTGCCCTGCCTGCTTTTAACCATTTTTTCACAAACCTTTCATGCAGATAGCTCCTCGGTAAAAACGGAAGCATTTACTGATATTGGAAGGTAAGTGATTTTCCCATAAATGATTATAGTGTTTGCGATGAAAATGTACACAGGCGATTCAATTTTCGCCTTTTCACTCGGGATTTGTTTTGTATTATGTATGTTCTCAAACTTGTTTGTATGATTTCCTCCTCTTTATCAATACCTGGTGGAGTACCAGAAAAGTAGCTGATATTTGCGTTGTTCGCAGAATGAAAACTATGAAAAAGCCTTCCACGTGGTACAATAAGATTACGACTTGCGTGAAATGTTTTATATTTTCTTTGTTGTTTAACAAAACGAGCTAGTCAATACGTGGAAATTGGGGTGGCCCACAAAAATACGTAGTAAAAGAATTAAATGAATATTGCAAACGGGATGATTACCGTGGTTTGTTGGGTCGTTTAGTTGTTCGCATTTCCCCAGCACTTTGCGTGAGAGTGTAACTGTTACGAGAAAAGTGTACGATAAGTACTCTCCTCAGCGTAATGCAATATGATTATGTGTGTGTTGAGTGGTGACGGTTGTATTCAGCGACAAAAAGTTGATGATAATGACAAGCAACTACGATTGCCACATGTAGTTGCGTTGCGATCGTCCTGGACGTTGATGTTTACTAACCGGCTCTCTGTTAGAGACTGCCAGTATTTCCCTTCGATGAGAACTTTGTCTGAGAAGTGGAACTGGAAAGAAGCAAGTGAAAAAAGAAAAGCAGTAAGCCACGCATATAGCATCCATATGCACCACCACCAGCAAAACCAAAGAACCAAGCATTCTAGCAGCTTTTCAGTTATTCACTTATAAAGTGCCATGCAGGAGGGGTACTGGTTGTGTAGCAGAACGGGTTGAATTGAGAGAACTCTGATTCTCCTGAAGAGGACTTGTAATATGCAGTAAGTGTGGGAGTTGAATACGTAGTTGTTGTACAACGAATGGGGTTGTTCCGTTGATCTTCTTGTTTTTCTAAAAAAGCTTGCATGGATAATGGGATGATGGTAGTTTCTGTCTCCTTTTTATCAACAAGAGAGTTGCTCTTCTAAAGCAAGTTTCGTTTAGTCTTCTTTTAAGAAGGACTTAAGCATTGATGAGTAGTGATAAAAAACCGTAGACGAACAAAGGCGCTCAAAGAGATACATGTTATTACGCTGGGAAAATGAACTTGATTTGCTTTTTTTCACCGAGTTGTTTGTATGGATATATGTCTTGTAGTCTCCATTATCTGAAATTAAAGATGGATGCGTGCTCCATCTTGTTGACGGTAGGAAAATGAGAATTCAATGACCACAATGGCATAAGACATATTTTTTTGGCTCGAGATAACTTGGATCCGAATTAGTTTCTAATTGAAATTCAATAAAGGGAAAAGGCTGGATGTTAACGGGTACGTTACGTAAGATATTTTGGCAAGTTTTCAATGAATACAAAGAAATCCATTGTTGGATATTGTCAATTTACGATGTTGTTCAGTATTATAAGAATGTATATACTATCCATGTGCACATAAATGACGAAACGATACTATTGCTAATTTCCTTCTAAATGTAGATTGCTCTTACATAGAAATGCATTGTATTCAGGTTTACCGTATAATGCCAAAATCAAATAGCAATTTATTCGCAGTTACTCACGTCACAGGTTGGAAACTTATACAGGAAGTTTTCACATTTAATGCATTTACGACTAGAATGAAAATATGTTAAATTGTTTATTTAAAATATTGCACCGATGATTACGTAACAATCATTTCGTATATGATTGATTAATGCTCTGATGCGAAATTACAAAAATCAACTTTAATCACAATTTTATGTTGAAATAACTTTGGTACATACGTGGGCGTATGGAAGTTCATTGATCCTAAATCAAAATCTTTACTCCATAAATCTTAAGTCAGGAAACACGAATTGTAAGGAAAGTTATGAACACTGTATTAAGTGTATCTTGTATTGTGGTACTTCCATATAAGGTATTTAAGATCTGTGTATAGACTGGCTTAAAACTAACCGTTGTTTTGAGTTTAGCTCCTGGGTACTCCTTTCAGCGGAATTAACGTGCGTCTTGGCAAAATATAGCAGCAGTCTGTCACTTTCACTTTGAAACATGCGTATATTTAAAGGAAATAAATGGGAAATGCACAAAATTTTCTGGTGAAGTGAAGATTTCATTGCATATTATTTCAAATCGTTTTTTCTCCACCAGAGCTTTTACTTACTTTTGTACAGAAAACATGATAAAACTTTTTTCTATCTGTCTGGTGATTTACCTCCAGCATTTTTTATTTATAGCATTTTGCGTTAAAGTAGGCAGTGTCACATGAAAGGTCATAGTGGAGGTAAATGTACAAACCCTTGATTTGTACATACCGAGCGAGCAAATATCATTTAACAAAACTGTATCCAAATCTAATACAGTAACTGCGGGAAGAGTATTCCACTTTGATACTTGTGCTCTGGCACCTTTCTTATTGCTAGCTAAAGGATAGTCCCAAAGGACAAGTTTTGTGAGGAGTATTCTTGAGAAGAGACACGCAATGCCATTCGTGTGTATGTATTTATTCTCAGACAAAAATGGAAATGATACACAAGGTAAGTCTTGTGAGTAAGTCGACTCCGCGTGTAAGTCCACAAGACGTTCAACTTGGAACTTCGATGTTGAAGCGAAGAATAATATCCAGCAATTGTTCAGTTAAATAAAGGAATAAAGGGACAAGAGAAAGCTCGAGGAGGTGTTGCTTTCACACTCTGTCATAGTCAGTCAAGTGAAACTGTATTGCTTTCAAGTAGACTATATATATGTACTGCTTTCTTTTTTTACTTTTACTTGTTCATGTTATTATGACGAGAGAGATATAACGTTTTTATCTTTTTAATGGTTGCTGGCAGTATTACATGTGGCACGTATAGTTGGCATAAACGTCTCAGGCTGGATTTACCTTGAAAGTACACACTTTTTAGAATTTCCAAATAGTGGATTTCTTCTGTGGGTGGAAGATGATATTACATACAGTTGCGTGCGTATGTATTATACATGTATTCTGTGAAAAAGAAAGGAGAGACAATTTTAGAGGGGAAATGTCACAAGGGTCTGTTGTTCCACCAAGACAGTCTGCTTTTCACATGGATTTTTAAAAAATGAGCACGTAAGTACAGTTCGTAATTCAGACTGACTTTGACATATTTTGTAACTTAAGACCTTGGGTGCCCTCAAGCGTTTTATTGAACTGGGGTAAAAAAAAGTAACCAAAAAGTGAAATTCATGAAAAAAAAAATGTTACAAATATGGGATACTGAACATGCATGGGTTATTTTTAGTACACGTGCATTAGAGAAACCTCCCATTTTCTTTGGCTAACAGAATTACATACATATATATTATAAATTGAGACACGATAGATGGATATTTCGAAGATTCAGCCAGCATTTTTTGTCTTTGGTTCTGTAAAAGACATGAACCAGAGTATGTATTTTTGTTCTTTTGATATGTAAGTTTGCGTTGTATAACAACAAAAAGCTTATACAAAGTTTTGTGAAAGGGTTTCTTGAACAAATTACCTTTACAGTTTGTAAAACGTCCACATAAAAAGTAGTCCAAATAAGTTTACGAAACATGAAGGTTAAATAAAACGTAGAATCTTATTAGTAGTACGGAATTTAAGTGAAAATATCCGTTGAAGTACAGTGGCATGTCGTAAAATGAAGTTTTTTGATACACCGTTGACATTTACATCATTGTCGAACTTTTCAGACCGCCATTCTCGTTATATTGCACTTATTAAAAAATCTGCACGAGTTAATGTCATGTATCGTATACAACGAGATTACTGCAAGTGACACGTGTACGTAAACATGTACTATAACTGTAAAACCGACAATTTTGGTAGGGAAAACATGCTTATTTTGCGATAACGAACACTTTCACTTCACTTGAAATTTGTACACCGTTAATATTTTTTTTGTATTAGTTAGGAAATCTAAATTGTCGCAAAGAGTCTTCACGATACATTCGACAAGATGTCGACTGCAATAATGAATCACGACATGCACACGATGACTATCAGAAGAAAGTGTACCAGTTTTTCCTCACATTAAAAGATCATAGTGTATCATTTATGTTTGAAACGTTGAAGTTTTAAAATGACCCCACCTGCATGTTTTCCCATTTTAACTTTAGCAGCATTGCACATAATTATATTAAACTATGATCTACATCATTTTTGATTACAACGTTTAATGTTTAAACCAAAGAGCTTAATATTATATTTAAAGTATTTCCATATGATGCATAGTTCTGACTTATGAAATAAATGAATTTAAATGAATACCAATATCAGTATCAGGACATGATCGTACAGCAATAAAGTTTAGGGGTTTAGACAGATTAGTGAGTAAAACATAGAGCTCACTGATTTTACGCTGAAGAGCAGCTAAGGACGTTTTCAATACCTTTTACCACATTGATATTTGAATATATGGCAAAAATGTATTTAGGAGTCGGTATACCGAGGCGACGGATTCCACTTAGAGGATTATTGCCGGTTACATAGTTTAAAAAACAGTAATTTCATTCAATATTTTTTTTCCTTACAGTAAATGTACTTATATCAACTATGCATCAACTATTTCATATATATCGGTAATCTCTCCATTTTATATTTTTGTGTGGAATGCGAATGTCTTGCAAAGTAGTCAAAATATTTATAAAAAAATATTTTAACTGAAAATTTATGTCATTTGAATATTTGTACTCCAGATATTTATATGATACTTGTTTTGTGATTGTGACCGAACAAGCGATTCTAAAAAAATTCTCTTGGTAGTGTTGCTAGCGGTAGTAGTTTGATGTTGCGTCGCGTGTAGTGTGGTTTAACTGTTCAGGTAATATAAAATTCTTTCGGACGTCCCTCGAGAATGAGACACTTGCATCATCCTTTTCCATGTTCACGGTCCAGCTCCATGTGTTGCTACACCCTTTCCAATCCTTTCCTCATTCCTCTTCCAGCCCATTGACTTTCCCCTGGGGTGCGTTAGGATATTTATCATTATTACCCTTAAGCCAAACATTGCAGAGAGAGTAGTTTTCTCTAAAGTACACAAACGCATTTCCTGTGAATATAAAAGTTTATGCAACTCAACAAAAGGTAACTAACTATGTGTACGTACCAACAAGCAACTGCAACAATTTCGTGTGAGGGGAAAGTTGTATGCAATTTACCATTATTGCCCTGTTTCAACTTTGACTTCACCCTTTATATTATGAACTCGGACAAACTACATTGTATCTTATCCTTGTTGTATCTCGTCTCTTTTTTTACTTTAGGTACTCACCGTTTGCAACCGAGGTACATGGTGCAGTGCAGTATTAGTGTAATGTTATGTCAGGTTCCACCATTTCGGCTTATTTCTCAATCACAAAATAAATCTCTAGAAGGATGAGAATGAAAAGGTAACAGTGATGCATTTTCCATCCTCACTTTCACTATACGTTACTGTAGTCATTTACACTATCTACTTCAGATCAGCTTTTTGGTTTCCGATCTCAAATACTTGCTACTGGTTTTTTCCTCTTCTCAGAGAACCATCAAAATGAAAGGTGAATGTGGCTTTACGCAATGACTCCACCTAAATCTTAAGTGACAGGTGGAATGGAAGGTCATAATGGTGTTTCTTCACTCGGAGCAAATTTAACAATGCACTCTTAGTACAAGGTTTCCATTTGTAGAACATAATGCAGCTATTCTGCAAGAACCCTTGGATCACCGATATAGTTCTTTTTCATAACTTAATGTGGCTACATTTCAAAGGAATCCTTGGAACGCCAAAATATATACGTAGCTAAAACTACCGAAGGCGCAACAAGCAAAAATGACGAAAATAGATGGAACAGTTATAATACCACAGCACAACTAACATTTAAATAGCTAACATATTCAGTCGGATGACATTTGAATGTGTCGTTTTTATCATGGAAGTTCCAAGACAAACACACCGACGAATACGAGAAATCATTTTCAGTGCCAATGAAGGATTCGAGATGCAATGTAGTTCTTTCTAGCTAGACAGACATACACTGTAGAACATTCTTGTGAAGAAGCTTTCTTTACTTTCAGCTTAGTAAATTGTGGAGTAGACAAATTTGTGAGTTAGTGTTACATTATTTTCCACTGTCTTTAGGTTTTCGATCTAACGATCTTTTCGATCTAACGGAAAAATAGAGCTTTTCATAATACAGTAAGAACACTGTTGGATATGATGTAATTTTAATGATTGAACCTGGCTATATTTCAGGAATCGACCTTGACATTAAAATAATCAGTCATTCTGCTTGGAAAAAGGAAGTCGAATATATTATACTTTTTTTTATAACAGCACTTGGAGCCGGGTCCAAATAAAACAAACAGTGTTTCCAAAAGATCGCATATTATATTGTTTAGAAAACTTTAATCAGTGAACGGAGCAAACCAGAGTTCAAGCATCCACAGATCACTGTAAACAACTTTTTTGTTTGGCCTTCCGTTTACATTGGTGTTCGCATCAATTTTTTTAGTTCGGAAACCTCAATGAATTCGAATTAATCATTGATGACCATGAAAAATAAATACGACCAAGTGAGTCAAGTGGTAAAGGCTAATAAACCCTCCTGTATGTTTCCACTGGTACATGCATGCCCGCTGTCCACCATCACACACGGAACAAAATACATTTAAGTGTGATGCGGTTAGGTTGTATAAATGATTGGCATCAAGCAAATCGTACGTTAGCATTTCAAGGACATTAAAGATCGGTGATGTAGATGTAACACAATGTTGTTGAACTGAAATGAGATTCAAGGACATGAACTTGCAATTTTTGTGTTGTGCATCGTGACTGTGACACACCGCATTGTTTTCACACATGGAACATTTTTATCAGTGTATTGTAGCATGTAGGTTTAAAATGTTTCCAGCGAATTCTGCGAGCTTGTTTTCAACTCTCTCAGTTTAATGCACTCATTTAAAAAAATCATGTTGTTTTAGTAAAAACCTTCAACTTCTTTTGCATTTAACTCGGTTAAAACAGAGACTTTTGAATTCGAATTCTATTTACAATTTTACTAACAGTCAAAGTGTAATATGAAACCTGACATGGAAAAATAAATATTGATATTAGTAAATGCAAAAGTTCTAAAAGAAGCTTAGAAAACTTGCTCCTCAGTACTATACACATACAAAGTGTACTTTGTTCTTACTAGTGTAAGTAAGTGAATGGAAATATTTCACAAATTTTCGTGATAATTCATTCACACATGGCATTTTCTCCAAAAGGAAGATCAGTTTGTATACATTTATTTACTCTTTTCTGAAAGTCCAACAGCTTAAAACTTGAATCCTTAATCTTAACACCCTCAAAGAGTCATTGCCCTTTTGTCCTATTATTGCATTGGTGTTAGGAAGTAAGGAACGCAGGACACAAGCCTACAGAATGAATAGCCTTCAAATTAAATTTTACAAGACAAGTCACATTATGAAGTCTCAGTCCCAGTCATCCGCCTAATGTCGCTAGCGTACCCCATCTCAACAAAAAGGTAGTTGCGATGTGACTTTTTTTGTAGCTCCAATTCCAATGATCTCATTTAAAAATACGTACTGCAATTGCATATCTAACGTATATCATGCCATACGTAGTACATTTAGCTTCATAAAATAAAAGCACACATATTATACTTTGCATTATGTATGCAATAATTTTTTATTACAAGTTATATAACATCCATCAAATACCCTTTCATATCAAAAAATTACAAGCAGAAACAGTCACGCATATAATTTGCTTAACAAATTTGCAATTATCTTTATACATCATAATATGTTCATAGTTCATACACACATACCTATACGCAGATGCGAAAAGTACACGCAACACAACATTGTACCATAACACCTCACTCCAAAAATTAAAGTCTTCGCAACATCATCATCACCATTCATCTACAATAGTTTATAGTACTTAAACCATGTGCTTTTTACAAACCTTGTTGTATATATGCTAGAGATTATGTCGTTGTCGCCGTGCAATGAACCTCTAGCTCTTGCACTCGCACTGGGCCACTATCTCAAAAAAGGATAGAGTACATTGATCCGCCTGAAGTGGAAGGTATCTGCAATAAGAGCTACGTCTAAATGCGAACCCGGTTATTATCCTGATGGCGATACGATAGCATATATAAACAGTCCATTGGAAACCAGGTCAGCGTCAGTCGTATCGGCAAAGCGAAAGAGAAACGCACACATTTTCAACTTACTCTGAACTGATCGAAATAAAAACATTCATAAAGTTTGCAAGCTATATGAAACAAAATCCAGCTCAGCAATACTACTACACTGCAGGTAAAAATACTTTTTCTGTAAAAACTTTTATGTGCTTTAACTAAATTTTCTTATTTTGTATTATCACTTTCATAATTTTCAGAAAATTAGCCTATTAAGAATGAAGGTACCAGAAAAACGAGAAGAAATTACGTTAGACTGGCTTAATAGTATTTTTAAGCGGCACGGTATAGCAGTGCATGACTTTCAGTTTGAGGGAGAAATAGGCAATGGACGAGGATTCATGGGGACACTGGAACAAGTGAAACTTGAAATAACTCGTGTCCCAAATTTGTCTTCCACTTCTTCTGCAACTTGTAATGCCAATGCAGTGACTACTGAAAATCAAGCGAACCATCCCATTGAAACACTCCACATAATTCTCAAAACACTTCCCAACGATCCATTCCGAAAGTCTTATGCAGCTAATGATGGCTTCTCCAGTAGGGAGGTAAGCATGTACATAGAAATATTCAAGGCATGGGACGAATTCCTGGACAGTCGCCAAGTGCCTCCGGTCAACCGCTTTCGCTATCCAGTATGCTATTACGGAGCTGAAGAAGGAGAAGGAGATACATACAAGTACATCCTAGTTTTGGAAAATCTAATCGCTCCAAAATCGGACTTTCACTTGTGGACTGGAGGATTTACGGAGCCTCTTCCATGGCACGCAGCTTCAGCGGTTATTAGACAAATTGCAAGATTTCATGCAACGGGGATAGCGTACAAAATCGAAAATCAAGTGGAATCGTACAATAAGCTATTTCCCAAGCTTAATCACGTCGTCAGCGCAGCTTTTTATATGATGTGGGAAAAAGGATTTCAAATTACAAAGGAAGTGATTGAGGCAACAATAGATGCGCAGGACATTCCTGATGGGATTTTTGAACAGCTTGATAAGCTTTGTTCAGATGAGGGTAGGGATCTCCTGCTCAAGTGGTTCATTAATCCCGATACTGTATTTTCAGGACAAAAGGCTACTGTCTGCCACCATGACCTGCATTCAAATAATTTGGTGTTGAGTGGGGACAAGTCCATGGCTATTTTATTTGACTATCAGGTACCAATATAATTTTTTCCGATGCTTTATGTTTTATATTTTTAAAAGTGACTTGGAAAGATCTTACATGCTATGCTGTATTTGCTGTTTCTTTTTCAAATCAAAGGCAAGTTGTGCATTCAATCCCATGAAAGACTTGTCATTTTTCCTAGTCCTTAACTGTCATTCTGAAGACGCAATCACAAAGCTTCCAAGGGCTCTGGAAGAGTATCACGAGGAATTCGAGAAAACAATGAAAGCTATCAACACCGAATTCAAGTACAGTTTGGAGAGTATGCAGAAGGATTATGACTGGTATTTAACGTTTAGTTTAACGCATGTAATGACGGGTGCGCCAATATGGATTACGGGTCCACAAAGTACAGTTGAGAGCAAACGAAGATTTTCAATGGCAGTCATTGATGCCTTCAACAGAGGAGTACTTAAATATCCAACTCACGAACTACCAACATAAAGTCAGATTAGCAATATGATTGTGTATGCATTTAAAGTGTATTGTTCATTCCATTAATAAATTATATTCTTCTAAAAGCATTACTAAGAACACGTAGTTTATCGTTTATCATTTAATCACAGTCGTTCTAAATTGGGGCATTGTGATACATGCATATTTTTAGGGTTGTTTTTCTTAGTAAACACATTATTGGGAATTATTTTCTCGAATGCACATAAGCTGAAAATTGTGTGTTCTTCCTCTTTGGTTTTGAAGACTGACTACACACTAAAATTTAACGATATCAAAATGAGTGCCAAATAATAAAAAAACAATAAACCAATGTATCAGCTCCGCAAAAAATTGTATCATAACATCATAACAATATTATAAATAGTAAAACTCAAATTTAAACATATTATCCAAGTTCTAAATCTATCACAGTGTAAACAGGAAATCTTGTTTCCGTTTCAATGAGTCGAGAATCCGTAATGTCATTTTCCTTGTAACGAAATTCTCTAGAAGGAAAGGAAAACGCAAATAAAAATATTAAACCTCTTAATGTCAGATTGTTTTAAAATTATCTGGAAGCGCCCCCACCGCAAACATGATACGTACGCAAGCAAAATAGTGACAAGCTGAAAAAAAAACATTCAAAATTACGAATTTATAGAAGTGTAGGGTTGGGAATTTCACGTCTACTACGTACTTGGTAATCAGGAGTCAGGAGGCTGAAAGTGCCTATTTACTCAGTAATAAGTTCTTCTAAAAAATTTCTTTAATTTTTCAAAACACCTTATGACGTCGGATTAAGTGCATATAAACTGAGAGTCAAACGTTTACGGGAATCATTATTAGTCATTCATTAACAGTAGACTCTTATAAAAGTGGTTGGTGAAACTTGCTCTAATTGCCCCAAAATGAATTACTTAAATTGCCAGTTGCTTTTGTTGGGAATTCTTGGATTATTCCTAATCTCGGTAACATATTTTAGTTGAAAAGAAATAAAATTATCGCCAATTTTATCACAAGTAGGTTATGAATTTAATAATCGAACTTCTTCATTTGGATAATTTATAGGTGACTGGACAGTACGACGAATCGTACAATGATATAGACGAAAGTACCTTTAATCGTGACTCCAGACAATCGGGTGGAAAACCCTACGCATATGTGCCACCTTCAAGAACGTGTGCTCGTGTTTCTTATGGAAGAAGCAGATGTGGAGGACTTTCCCCCGGAGACGGTGGAGGATGTGACACATACTGCATTCAACAAGGATATCCTTTTTCATTCTGCCGTACTGACTACTGCCTGTGTCATAGAGGAGAAGATTTGGGAATAGAATGTGAAGTCAGAACCGGAAAATAAAAAGTTAACTGATCTTGCCAGCCTGAGAACATAATTGATGACATTTACCCACCCAGCATTATACTCATCCAGTAAATTCCAATTCGTTTTCTTGCTATGCACTGTCACTTAATTAGTATCGTAAATAAAAAAACATGCATACACATTTTTTTCTACTTTTGCGCATTTATTTTACAAATATGCATGAATGTCATTCTATGTCAACAAGTATCGAAACGGTATAAATAAATCTGCGTTTCGGGCTTGCACAATAAACATAATATTATTATTTTTACGGAATCTGGTAAAACTGATTGGGTGTTAGAACGTGTCCACGACGGAGGTAATTGGCATATTCCGAAGGTTTGCTTGGAGCAGCGTCATTTTATTCACATTTCGCTTCCAAGTTCCCTTGCCGTGCAGCATCTTCTAATAAGGAAGCTGTACTTTCCATTTCATTTGGATGCTTAGAAGACATCATCATTGATCGTAATATATCATCATCTGTTGTGTTCTGACTGTAATTATCGATAATCTTTTCAAGAGGTTCTCCTTCGACCGCTTTCAACCTTCTCTTTCTTTCTCCTGGATAGTTCTTACAAAATCGGTAGTGCATACGAATGTACTCATGATGCGGAAATCTGAAAGTACAACACGCTTTTTAATAGCACACATTCTCCTTACATACATAGGTCCAAAACTTAAATTGAATGAAACTAAATTTACATTTTGCCACAGAATTTACACGGCACTTCGTTTGTACTATGATTGATTTCCACATGTCTTCTGAAAAATTCAAACAAAAAATAATGTTTTAAACGGGATGAACACACACACAGAAATATATTTCACACTAAAGAGAAAATAAAGAAATCGTACTGACCTTAAACTCTGAGGTGTTGCATAACCTTTTCCACATAATTTACATTTGTTCGCATACAATTCTGTATGAGTTTTGATGTGCCGGAAGAGCAAAGTTGATGAACTGAACACCTTGTTGCAATGCTTGCATGTTAACTCGTTGGAGGTGCTTGTCACTGAATTATTTTTGCTTGTGCCAGCTCCTGCTTCCTCATCAGGGTGATCTTTCTTCATATGTAGCCTAAAAATCACAAGTTAAATTTTATAGTCAACACAATTCATTGCTTGTAAACTTTGATTGCTCACCTTAAGGTTTCATCGTATTGGAAGTCTGCTCCACAAATTTCACAAACAAAGCTTCTGTCCTTCATGTGGCCGTTCATGTGACGTCTTAGTTTTGACATGTACATCATTCCTGAAGCGAAATTTTATTAACAAAACTGTTTAACCCAAAACCATTTCAGAAGTAATATTACAATCCGAATGAAAGTTAACTAACCTCTTCCACATATGTCACAAAAGAAGCGAGATTCTTTTTTGTGCGTCTGCTGGACATGGTCACGTAGTAGTCGTTTGGTAGAAAATATTAACGAACATTCTCCACATCGTAACGGAACCACTCCTAACTCTTTAAAATGTTCTGTTCGTTTGTGCTTACACAATATCTCATATGCAACAAAGAGCCTATTACAGAGTTTACAAAGATATTTTCCTCCGACCCGTTCTTTCTCAGCTTCATCCTTGTGGTTTCTCAAATGAACTGCCATCTCCTTTTTTGTAAGAGATAAATAGTTACACAAAGAACATGGTATTCCACCCTCCGATGCGTGTTTAATGCTATAGTGCTTCTTGTTTCTGATTTCAGAATGACACGGGTATCCTTTATAAAAGAAATTACTTTAAAAATTACTTAAACGTGCTACATTATTTAAGGTGAATAAAGTTTAAAAAATAGCTAACTTACCACACTTTTTGCAGTCATATATATTGTTCATAGTTTTACTCATTTCATGAGCCTCTAAATGTTCTCGTAAGCTTCCGCTACATTTGTATTTTGTTGGACACAGCTGGCAAACGTAAAATTTAACTGATTTTACTCCCTCGCTATCATTGGCTTCTACTTTATCCCTGTAATATAGAAATATTCCATCATTTTTTTTGTCAATCTATTTATCTTCATTCATCTCAAAGTAATTTAACTCAGGAAAACTTTGAAACTTAATTTATTTTTATGATGTACCTCTCCAAAGGCTGATACCGCTTTTTAGGCTTTGTGGAACTCTTTTTGGAAGCTGTCTTCTTAGCTCGTTTAATAGACTTATTTAATTTTTGTTTGGATTTCGTCTGTGAATGGCTAGAGGTATCGTTTTTGGACAGATTATCTTGCGAGTTGAATCCTTTCCCCAGAATAATATCGACCTGAGATAGTTTATGAACTCGTATCTGTGATTACAAGTACAAAGTATCCTTTTGTTAATATTTGGTATAAATATCAATTTCAAAAACATTATATTTAATCTTGTCCTGTCGTAAAGTAGAATCTTACCAAATGTCTTTCAAAATTGTACCATCCGCATTGAGGCGAATATTTCAGTTTTCCCAAAACTCCATCCATTTTGCAATCATTTTTACCTGCCAGCCTACATTTAATTGTGCATAGCTTGTGGTTTATAACCGTAAAATATTTCCTCAGATTTTCGCGTATTCTAATTGAATCATCATCTTTAGATGTTTCCTCCGTTTCAGATCCAATTTCTGCTTCGGTTGTCCTTATTTCACAGTCACTATCATCAGAGTCAGAATGACTTACAAGCATATTATCATTATCATCACCGCTATCTTCTTCAGGTTGGTAATCACGATCAGCATCATCTTCGGCTTCAACTTTTACTATTGAAAGATCGGCATTCGATGGTTCTCTCCCTGTTGTTTCTCCAGTTTCCCTTTCATTGTCTTCGCCAAAAGTGGTATAGTCTACTTTTTTACCACTTCTCTTAGGACGCTTGTTTACTTTCATACTAAAAAAGGCATCTTTAAAACCATTCTCACATTTACGTTCAACTTCCTCATGAGTAGTCCAGTCATCATCTAGTAAACTCTCATTATCCGGAACATCCAAGTAATAATTATCAAAACCTCGGTCATCATGTAATGGTGTCTGACATTTTCTCATCGTCGGTGGGTCTATAAATGAAAGAGGAATAGGAATGTTACATAAATTCAAAAAATAATGATTATGACATTACATATCAGACATATCAAAATGAAAAATTTAAAAGATTTTAATACTATAAAACCAACCTCTTAAGTAAATCCGTATTTCTTCTTCTATACTACTCAGAGGAACATCAAAACTTCTTGCATTATCTTCAAGATATTTCGATCTGATTAGTTTCTTCGTGTTTTCCATCTCTCTCTGAAGTGCCTTCAGCTTTTCATGAATTTTTGCCGCTTTTAAAGCAATTCCTCTGCAAGTTGAGCATAAGAAAAACCAAGTTTCCGGAGTTCGCAGCCCTTTACATTTCTTCAAGAAAACTTCACATCTCTCCGACGGAAAACCGACAATTTTGCGTAAGAAAAAAATGAAAAACAATTGACGACATAATTTATTACATTCGCCACCGCCTGGAAATAGGGATTTGAGTTGTTCAAAATCAAGCTCGTCCGTTTCCGTGCCCGTGATCATTCCATCCTGGTCATTAAGGACGTTCACGGGGCACTCATTTCGACACACCACACAATATTTTTCCTTGACTATTGAGCTAGTCCAATTAGTCCACTGGGTTTCCACATAAGTTTCATTTTTACTGCTGCTTCCTAAATTTTCCAATGAGCCCACATCCCCACTTTCACTCATAATTACGTTGAACGAGTTGAACTGACTTCTCTTCTTCATCAGTAACCTTTGTCGTTTTCCATGAATGAACTGTTCTGCGGAAAATTTATGAACTCGTTTCTGCAATAATACAAATACAAAATACAATATATTTACGTATAATTAACTAACACCTCCCTTTAGTCGTATACCTTCAACATGAACTGATCGTATCTTTATGTTCATATAAACTAGAAATCTTACCAAATGTCTTTCAAAGTTGTTCCACCCACGACGTGGTGAATATGTGAAAACTGCTGCAATTCCATTCACCTTGCAGTCATTTTGGCCAGCCAGTTTACATTTAAGTGTCGACTTCTCATGATCTACAACCTCATAATACTTTTGAAGGTTCTCTCTAATTCTGACAATATTACCAATTATTGTTTCCGGTTTGGTTTCAGTTTCCGATTCCATTTTCGTAATTTTTAACTCAAATGAGCACAGTCCACACTCCACACAGTCCCACTTCC
>JAQIWN010002133.1:0-17123 GCA_034699025.1 Entomobrya cf. arborea Gr-Col-00668 | reverse complement strand
TAGACTTTACATAAAAGTACATCTTATGCATATGCTATGCTAAATATGGCAGCAAAAAGTTTATGCCAAAAAGTACCTTCACTATGTCGCAAAAAGAATTTGTACACAAAGCAGTTTCACAACTACCTTTATAATAAGTTGACTAACAAACTCAGTATAATGAAGTATGGCTACTACACAGCAAGAGAAGAAGGTGGGCAAACAATTAAGTTGAGAAATCTGCAACAGTTCTTCCTTTTTCAGTGAACTTTCTCCATAAAAACTTTGCAAGAGTTTTCTTTCCTTCTAGTCCTTTCAAAAGTAAGTTATTATCTTACACCAAAAGGACGAATAGCCAAAGTACGGAACATATTTTCTCGCCACAATGGAACCTTTCTTTATGGTATAAATGATTCATGTTCCGCGTTCATGAATAACAGTTTTGTTATGATTATATATATCCATGTCTTCCAACGGATAATGTCTTTATAACCACATCAGTATTTGGACAAACAAAATTTTTGTATTATCCTGTCTGACCACTATTATCACAACGGCTAAACAAATATTTAATGATGTGAGAGATTATTGGTATTCCAAGTTATTATTACTTTTACAGCAAACAAGTACTAACCCCAGAGGTATCTTCTACCTTCATATTATTCATAGAAGAGAATAAGCTGTACAAATACAATGATTCATATAAAAGTAACGATGATGCAGCAAATATACACATACAATATTTAAGCAATAAAGTACAGCACCCAATCCAAATTTTATTCCGAAATGTTCCCAGGGTATGAATAGCTTCAAGTGTTCATTGTTTAAAAAGTGCACTCTCGATACTTCTACGTTACGCATACACATTATGTGTACTGTAAGTATGTACGCACGCATTTGCTTTATAAATTCTTTTGGTGTGCGTTATCTGAAGTGTATAAAGAGGGCACTTTATAGCTAAACTTGTCATATATTTTTTCATGATGAGCTTTCCCTTTAATAATGTATGAAATAATGCGTATAGCAAAATGACAATAATCTAACGGGTGGATTGAATCTCTAGTGATGAGAAGTATTGCGGATGAATAGGAAGATTGACAGAGCTATTGAATACAGACACAAATTACTTGCTTCATTCACGGCGCAATGTTAGTTATGGATGCACACAAAAGCTAAGATAATCCCTTGTAAGTTTATTTTACACTTCTCTGTAATATTTAATGATTCGTTTTGTACGAATGAGAGAAAATCTGAGGAGGCACATATTGAATTGCCAACTCAACAGTAGTGGGAAAAATCAGGATTTGATAGAATCAGTTGATCAAATCAAACCACGAAATCATCATCATGATCGCCATCAGCAGCAGCAAAAGCTACCGTGTGCCACCGCCACCAGTTTTCACACTCTTTGTTACAGTTTCAAGTGGTGTGTTGTGCGTGTGGATGCGTTAATGTGATGCATGACGTATGTATGAAGTTGGGAAATGATGTTGACTGCGATATGCTTCTGCTAAAGAAAACAACAGCATAACTTTAACATGTCGAAAGAAAAAAAGTTCATCTCTAGTCAGATGCTTTTCAGCAGAACATGTCCTGCAGCAAATCAAACTAGACTACAACCACCACACTATATTATACTGGCTTCTGCATAAAACTAATAGCCGAAAACCAGTAACTTTCATTGTGTTCACTAGACAGATAGACAGAAAAGCAGTAGAGCTGAGCAGACCTTTCTGACTCGAACTCATATAAATACAAAATGGAGAGTTTCACATGGAGAAATTCGATATTGAAACCATGTGAATCATCACATCATCTCCTTTTTTGATAGTTGCGTGCTCTTCTGTCACTCTTCCACTTGAACATCATTCTTCTCTCTCTACAAATATTACATTTCAGTGGCAAACACACTGTCACTATTCAATTCAATGTTATTCAGAGAGAAGATAGATTCAGAGAAAAAGTACAAAAGTGGTTGAAGGAAAGTGCAACGTTGGCAATTTAGTGCCAACGCACAACACAATAACAACGGTTCTGTTGTCAGTTTCTCCTCTTCACGCATCTGCTTATCAAAAGTGTACTTCTTATTGCTATTCTATTTTCTGTGGATTTATATAGCTTGTCTGATGTACTCTGCACCAAAAAGTGTCTGTTTTCTCTGTGTGCACATCAGTGGTTTAGCCAAAAACTTCTCTCTCTCCATCCATGTTTTTCTGTTCATGCATCTTCCTTTTCTGATGTTTGAGTAGGGACTACTTTTGACTCTTTAGTTTTGCTGTTGACTACCATACTGACAGACTGACTGAGAATACAGCTTCTGCCATACACGGACGGAGGAAGGAATCATTTTGTTTCCTGGAGGAGGAATTTTAGAAACTGTACTAGTACAGTACACTGGCATATCAATGCAAATATATAACATTGCCGTGAACTTTTGAGAATGGGATGCAGATTGAATTTGATGGAACACGGTGTGAGGTTATGGAAAACTGGGTTTTCCTTGAATGGAAATCTTTTCTCATGCTTCCCTCCTCCCTGTTTTCTCAAATCTTTACAAAAGAATATATTCCATTCTGTGTAGAATGTAGAAGTAAAGCCAGCTTAGCTTAAATGTCTCAGGAAGGATCAGATAAGAAAAGATGTTTGATATCTGTGCATACTATGCGTATCAAACATGGTACACGTCAAGTTTTACCTAAAACATTTCATCGAACTACTCCAAGTCAAAACTTTTACTTTTTGACAGCAGGAGGAACACACATGGAAAGTAAGCTATCAGCTATAGCTGCAGAAACTACGATATACCAGAAATATAAATAAACTAGTGTAACATATCATACACAAAATATAAACCTGCTAACATGCTCACAATTTGATAGTATTTTTTTTTAGCCTAACTAAATGGGTTTGTTGGAGTTTAAGGAATGGAAGTTCAAGATGGGATATTTATTTAACGTAAAGTAATGTATGTATGGTGAGTCCGCAACACACACCTCATCTTTTTCTCTCTGTGTGTCTGCTGGTTTCAACTTCAGCACAAAGCAATCCATTAAGAATTATAGAGATTTCGTGAAGCCTGATCCGGATATTTGGATTTATCACGCATCAAACACGTAACACAACCGCACCACCATACCAGCAACGAACAAAGTCAGAATATCAGGATGCTGCAGAATACGGCAGTTGTATTTTCACTGAATCTGCACTGAAAAGTTGCTGTTGCTCTTTACTTCTTCTAAACAAAATACTACAACTGCGTTTTCGCTAACTTGAAGAATGAAGACAAGTCAAATAAAACATGACATAATTCCAAATCCGGTTCGAAGTAAACTAGCACTGAGGCGCGAGACCATTCAATAGTTCAAAAAACCATCATCATTTTGTTAAAGCACTTGCTCTTAATTGCTGATAGTGAAATAATGGTGACTTTCCAAAAACTGGAATCTATATGAAATTAAATGATATAGCTAGATAAAATGATTGGATTCCTTGGAGCAATGAATGAGTTAAAGGAAGTTCGGGATAAACTAGCAAAAATAATTGGAAGCAAAATGAAATCCTTAAATCTACATTCTTGGCTTAGTCTTCGCCGTCTCCTCGTGTTTTAAAATACACAACACACTACAAGTTATACCCAAATGTACATTTTTTTAGCAAGGGTACTTGAAAAATCGTCGTGTTGTGACAAAGCTTGCGATGATAATATTACTCAAGTCTAGTAAATGTGAAAGTATCATTCCATCTTAACTAGATAAATGTATAAAGTTGGTCTCAAAACTCATAATCGTTCCAGTTCCAGCATCTCTTTTGATCCATCCTGGATAATATATTGTGACCAAAGATTATCTCAATCTCAGTGGAGATATAAAAATCAACATTTCACGAGAAATGTCCTTTTACATTCTCCTCAACCGTGCACATTTTAAAAATTAAATTAAATTGATTGCAGAACACTAGAGCACGGAACACCTAAGCAGCTTATTGTAGCTTCTGTTTCAGAAGGCTTCCAGAAAACTGAAAAAAAAATATGTGTACTTACTTTATTCCATGAAAGTAAATTTTTTTTACTAAAAAAGCTGTCTCACTTAAAAATAGATGATATGTATACAGCTTAGAAAGTTGAAAGAGACATATATGGGTAATAATGTGTACTTGCCCTTGGTCGGAAATTGCAGTTTCACTCCTTTTTTTACAAACTGTTTTAAGAAAAACACTTTTTTAACCAGTTAAAATATACTCCCATTCACTCCTTCTCCTGTGTGCCTCTTCACATTACACCTCTTCAAGTCTTATGTTTTTTATTCATCTTGCTAGTTATGTATGTACATTTAAAAGAAGAGAGTCATAGTCATGAGTATGAGATGTGCTGTTTCTTCACATTATATTTAGCTTATCGCCAACTTAACTTTATTTCACTGACTTGACTTCTACTTTTCCTTTCTATTAAAAGAGCTATACTCAAAATGAAAACTCTCTTTCTCGATTTCTGGCCAAAGTAAAGTAAGAAGTAAGTAACAGCAGCAGACCGAGAAGTAGTATAGTAGATCGCTTTCATCTTCTAAATTGCTAGAATCTCTAGGGAGGTTGGAAAGTAGGTTGATGGCTTGCTTTTTGTAGCAAACTTGAGCATTCTTCCACGTAAAAAAAACTTTAGTACATGGAAGATGACTATGAACATTGGGTTTGTAAGTTTGTAATGTACGTCCACTTTTAATGCTTACATAAGGTACATATAAACATACTTGTGTGTGTACAGAAGTAGCACTTGAGAGCTTTCTTCACATAATATTCCTAAAAAAAAGTAGTATATACGCTTGTGGCCTGGTGGCGAATCTGAGATTGGACCAGACCAGACCAAGACTGCTTTACTGGAAGTATTCATGCAACTTTTCCCCTGAAAGATATATGAGTTGTAATAACATTTATTTAGCTAAAAAGGAAGTGAATGGGGAACAAGTTCAAAAAAAGACCTGGCGCTTTACTCGCTTACTTTTTTTATCGCACAAGTACAAATGCGAGCAGTCAGCAAGTCTTGGTTGGTTTGGTCTTGTGTACTCTCTCTGGTTTCATTTCCAGTTCCCACTGAAGAAAAGCTTGAATTCAAAAATATAGATTTTAAGGTGTTTTAGACTTAAAAAATGATGTAAAAATCGTATTCAATTTTTTCTTCAAATTCTCCTGCCAAAAGCCAAACCATTTTTATCAATACTTTATATAATTTAACACTGCACTGAGATATGTAACATTTTCTTGTGGTTGGTTGTACACGTGCTCAAACTTCAACTTTTGCTTTCAAATTAGAAGGAACAAACAGGAAGAAAAATTAGGTTATCTGTAGGCAGTGCAGTAGTTGAATCCTAAAATATTAACTAGAGTACTGACAGCTTTGTATTCAGACGTGATGTTTTATCAAGGTGCCAATTATACGCATTTTTTATGCTGTGTGTTAGCTTTAGCAATATAACATAAAGAAAGTAACAGTTCCATAGCCATAGCATATGTAAGTCCAATTCTTACAGTCGACGTAATGCAAGATGGCAATGTATTTTGCCTTAGGGGAATATGTGAAAAATATAGAAGTAAAATAGCAAACGAAGCAAAGTTCACAAATCTCTCTTCATTCGTTTTTTGTCCTTCCAAGTTTTCTTAGATAAGTTTTCTTCACAAGTTTCTCATGAAAAGGTTTGTTTTTAAGCCATATTTATTTTCATTTACTTGTGAAAACTCTCCTATCCTCTTTCGAATTCAGATAAAATGTAGAATATCATTTGAAGATTTAATACTCACCTTGTCGACTCAGAAAGAAGTTACTTTACATTTTGCTTTGTAAGCTGTGAAACAGGTGAAGTTTTCCATTTCTTGTTTTGGATTTAAACGAAGGAGAAAACCCAAAATAAAATGTTATCAACACAAAAGTGTGAGTTTTTTTCACAAAAAAAGGCATGCTGGATTCCTGTAAATGCATTCATAAAGCCATAGAGCTTTTTGTCACGGCATTCATTTCCTTCCTTTATGTCGCGATGAAATGAAATGTGTATCTATCAGAACAATAATTAACATGAAATAAGCTCTGTAATAAAACATTACAATTTCATGCAACCAGACAAAAGTCCATTGTGTTTCTCTATGTGGCAGGATAAGTAGCACAATCGTGTTAATTGATCGTCAAAGTTTCGCTCTGGAACTCGTATCTTGCATGTTAATCGTGCTATTTTGACAGGTGTAAAAGATTAACTTCATTTAATACCATCGTACCCTTATTGTTGACTTCATGGTCGACACGACGTGGTGGTGCGCGGCTTGTTGGTCTCGTTGCAATAAAAAAAAATTCAGGAAAATTTATGCATTTCAGCTCGGAGTTTTGTAAAAAAAAATATCTTTTTAGTGCAAAATTTTCTTGAACTGTGATCTTTTTTAAAGTTCAGACCACAATGACTTTTAATTAGAGAGATGACGCTTTTCCCACCTTGCCAAAGTTTATACTCAACCACATAATTTGGTGAACAGGATACTTTTCAAGGTTAGCTTTATTACAGGGTAGCCGCCACTCATTTTCCACATTAAAAGCCACACCATAATTTTTACTCTCAAATTAAATCCCATCACACACCACCTCCATCATCATTTTAATGTCAAAATCCCATCACTTTGAGTATGTCCGTAGGAGATGCAACAGCTTACACGTCTTCATGAAAAAAAAATCGGATACTTCACAAAGCTGTACGTATCATTTTTACGTACGAAATCAGCTAATTCAGTTTTTATCGCACAAACGTTTATATTTTGCATGTAGGTAGTTTGCTTTCATTAAAATGTACACCTATTTTGACACCAAACACGGCTATCATAATAATGTTTGCATTTTATTTCAAGAAACGATAAATTAAGTTTATTAATAAAAATATGCTATGATTACAGAAATCCGTCTATTTTTTTACAATATTCATCATAGCTTCATGATTATCAACAAATAAACATGTCTAACCATTTTTCCATCATTTTTCTTCAATCATTGACGCTCCTTTTTCCATTAAATTGTGCGGTTTAGTAATGATAAGCATGTAATATGAATTTGTGAATAACTACAAAGGATACATATTTTATAGCAGCAAGTTTTTTCAATGCAATTTCTGAAAAAGCCGGCTCGGCATGTGCATTGTATCATCATGACCAGTGTATGATATTGGCATCTGCATCTGAATTAGTATTAGCACGCAGCTACCCGCAACACATGAATGAAATGGAGTCAAGCCTTTTTTTTCTTTTGACTCACGAATAAATAATAATAATACATGTTCATGGAGAAGAAGGGCGCAACTTCTTTATACCAGTATTTTTTTTACTCTTCTCAAAATATTCGTGATACTTTCATTGTTTCATTTCATGTTTAAAGATTTTTTAGTTTTGCAGTAGTAGGTAGTAGTAGAGGAGCAGCAAAAAATAATAAACTAAAAGTTGGCTGCCTTCGTTGTTTTGTTTAATTTTACCAGTCATTATTATCGGCAGCATGATCAGACTTATCATTATCAACATTCATCACCACCTCACCACCAGTATACAATTGCATCTTGAAAGAAAAAAAAGGTATTTTGGCTTCATCTTTTACTTGGATGTTCATTTTTCCACACGAAAAAATTAACCTGGAATATTGTAAGTTATAAAGAAAAATCAACCAATCTGCCAATTCAATAGGTTTTCTAAACGAACATACTCGACTTCCTCCCTCTCTCTGGCTTTAATGCATGTGTGGTTGGTATTACATTTTGCCTTTACATTTTCAAGTTTTCCTTTTCCTATTAAAGTAATCTATGTATTACCACTACCACACATCGAAATGAAGAAAACGAGTTTTTTTCTCCTTTAGTTTATTATTCTTGTTCACAATATGTAAATACGTCGACAGAAGCACAAGGCACAAATAATAGCACAACACTTGTGGTATTATGAACACCACCACCGCAGTCAAAAAATTTGTAGTTCCAAAGCAAAGCACACGTTATGAGTAAAGTAGCTACTCTTATAAAAACGAATATAATGGTAATCAAACCGGTAAATAGTAATGAAAGTAGGTATTATGTGAAGTGGTACATAGGTATTTTTTTCTGGATATTATTCACCATTTTTTGGCATTTCGATTTTGAGTACAAGACAAGGTAGGAAAGCTCAATCAGTTTTAATAATAATAAGTTTGAAAATGAGAATTATTATTTTTTACTGAGCGAAAGAAAATTGCTTCTCATCGTCAACTTTTTTTTTTGTAATTTATCTACAAATATATTATTCAGTATCTTACAACTTATTTATTTTCCCCTTTGCTGTTATCTTCTTGATTTTTCAACTTGACTGGAAATTCATAACAATAATGTTGATGTTGATAAAGCGTAAACTTATGAAAGATGGCATGTAAAGGACAGTCAGTAGATATTAGTTAAAAGGGAAGCCAAAATTTACATATGCAAGCACTACTACATTTTTATGTGTTTAGATTCCATGCGGGATCATTCCATCAGAATTTTTTGATTTGACTGGATCCCTGCGTGAGTCTATCATCATCATCAATCCAAAATCCAATCCACTATAAAAAAATCAAACGACAAGATGTTTTAAGTGGCATACCATCATTGTGGTTGTATTCGTTTCGTATTGCTTTTAAAATGGCTATAAATATTAAGAAAGGTTTGATGAAGAAACGCCAACTCACTACACAACTCGTCAGCAGAGAATTTTGATAAAGGGAGATAAGCAAACTACCAGCAGAAGTAACATTACAGCGGCAACAACGCACTGTTGATTGACTGACTGGTTACTTTTTTGGACACATGATAATTTTTTTGTCGTTCTATCATCATTCCAAAGAGTCGAAACTTCATCAAAGATTTAGACTCTACAAAGTGGTCAATATAGAGAAACGAGAAACCCTCGACACCAAGACCAAGCTGCCAAGCTCTCACCATAAATAAAAAACTTTGTTTATTCGGACTGGCCAAAAAGGTTTGCCGATGCGATACTTTGCGTTTGAAATACGTTAACTTGCAAGCATTTCATATTCAACAAACACACGCAATGAAATTGATAGCTAGCAAAAGAGATAATGAAAAATAAAGGAACTTGGCAAGCTTTTATCCGATTCCGACTGTCAGTTTTCCTTCAAAAATCTTTTCACCTTGTGTCCACATTGAGCGTAGGCAAACGTTATTAATTTAAATGCTTGTGGAATGGAGTGGAGAAATGAAGCAATCCCGGTCGGTATGCTATTTGTTATTATGATGATATGAGCAACTTGTCCTATCTCCTTGAATAAAAATTTATTGTATCGCTATTTCGATTAAAGGAGAAAATACCAAGTTGAAGGACCAATTACAAACAATTGGTGACGCGTAACCAAAAAACGTGTTCTGTCCAAGAATTCACAGGAGGCCAAAAACCAGGAGACGATTTGTAAATATGTAGAAGACAGGTATATGTAGAAATAATATCATAATTTTCTCAACTTATTATCATCACGAGCAACTACGAAATAGTTTTCTTTTCTAGAACGAGAAGGCACATGTGTAGATGGTCAAATTATTTTATGAGGTCTTGTTGAAAACATGTTGCTGAATGATGAAACAAATAAAAACTGATATAAATGTCAACAGCAGTCATGGCCCTTGTCCATTATATTACGTATTTTGTTTCTTCCACTTTGTTCAAACAACAAACAAACCAATTTACTAGATGCGAATTTATTATTAGCAAGAAAATGTATTATACATAAAATGAAAATAAGAATTGTGTCCTGCTGCAAATTGTTATGCTGTTTTGATGCAAGAATGACTTAAACAATATACATACCTAAAACTGAAATAGAATGTTCGCATACTCAATACAACATGCATAGTAGCAGTATCAATTTGATCTGGTGTAGGAATGCTGATTGAATTCCATTCTATATTCGGTCGGCGGAGTACATGTGTACATTCCAGAGAATGAAAAATTTAGCCTGTTGTTGGATATTCAGGGAGCTCAGGTTCATTCTGATGTACACACCAAGTGTAATGTTGCATACATCTTGTTGAGGGCCAAAAGATAAGAAAAGAAACAAGTATTTTTTACATGGTTGCTACTTGAACACTCTGCAAACGCTTACTTTTTTTCTAACTTAATGCCCTGCTTTTCAGGATTTTCATGTTCAGCGTATTCTGTGCTCTACTAAAAAAGGAATCTTCTCTTTTGTGTTCTCTTTTCGTTCATTGTTTTAACAAAATGTCCACATCTGACACTTTCTGTCTCATCCTTTTCGTGTTTCAGTGTACTCTGCTTTTGTTCTCCTTTTCCATGCATGCCTTGGAATTTGGTTTCGTTTATTCGTCCAAAAAAAGTCGAATTAACGATAAGTCTGGTTGGGCTGGCCTGGTCGCAGTGACATGAACAAGTGGATAAAATACCAGATCCGGAGAAACGATAGCTTCAATAGAAAATTACTTGTCTGATGATAGTATAAATAAAACAAGCTTATTCCTTGTTGCAGGATTGCAGTCAAGTTAGTATCCAGTCTCAGGGAATAACGGGTTAACGTTTTCTCAAATCCGTGCTTATGCGTAATGCATTGGAGAACGATAACAATTAAAAGAATGGTGTTCTCATATCAATGTTCCTCTTTCTATAAAAGGGTTTCTTTATGGAACTTTTTTTCCCCTTTCTAAATTCAGATTTTCGAGGGTCACGGCAGGTTTTGTCACCCGTGTATCATTAAATTGATACACTGTGAGAGTGTCTAGGAGGGCAACAGCAATAATGAGAAGTGCGTCATTAAGAATACTTTGTATGCGTAAAATGCGTACAACTGCGTGAGTTACAGTGCAAAGAAAAAAACTAAGGTTGCGTGTATGTAGGTATGCAAGCATGAGAATATTATAGATATTTTTAGTATCTCTTTCACCATCAAATCATTATCAGAGTTTGATTGTAAAAAGGTCCTTCATCGTCGCAAGGTACAATGTATACACCAGTTGTCGTCGTCATCATCACATTAATATTATCTTCATCGTTCACATTCAGTCGTCTGTAAGAAAAAAGCCACCATTCACATCATGGAGGAAGGTACGTATTACATTTTCGAAAAAAAATAAGTGTCTCTTTTTTCTTCATTTGGAGTCCCTAATGATGAAATAACTGTTAAAAAGGGTTGGTTATAATATATATCAGACAACAGACAAGTCAAATGTTTTGCTTTTTGAGAAACTTGCTCAACTTGTTGAAAATGGGTCTTGTTCATGACATCACATATGTTCGTATCTTATCGTTATCATCATATTATCCTTCTACTCATCATGATAGAAAGAAAATAAGGAGAGATGGCTTTTTTATGTACAATTTATTTTCAAAATAAATTCTTGTTGATGTTCAGTCACCCTTTTCTTCATGCTCCAAAGTCCTCCGAAAGTTGTATACACATTTTGACAAGTGCACATTCTAAAGTCTTGCAGTTAGTTAGGGTTACTTTTTTGACTTTTTGTATAACAACTGAGTATTACGAAGACCATGAATATCTTGGAAAAGGTTTTGTCTCATAATGATCTTCAGGATCACCATCACCATCAAACCAAGTTTTTATTCATAAGAGGTTAAGTGTATGTAAAAATATTTTAAAGACTTTCGTTTTATTTATGCCCCCACCGCATTGCTTTTCTTCGCTGTTCCATTAGGGCTGCCTGTCTTTCCTGCGTCACTTCCAAAAAACACACGTATACATGTGCTACAGAAAATTCGTTTAATGTGCTTTTATGGACGCTTAATATAAAATGGAGACAGACGACAGGGTCATGAGGGTACAAGAGAACTATGTAGCAGAACATACGATTTCTTTCATTACTTGGGCTCATCGGTCGTTGTTGTATGAGTTGTTTTCGTCTTTATCAGTGTTTTTAGCTAGAGGTGACGAATGGACTTGTAGAGACTTGTTAAAATACAGCAGTGCAGAGAGTAGAGTAGTCGCATCAAAATACATTGTTGCATTTATGTTCATTTCAAGCACACAAGGATAACTACTTATATTCACTTAACTTTTTGTATGAATACAAACACATGACACATCCGGAAAAAAGCTAAACAACCCAAAATACATTTTTCAGAGTTAAAAGGTGCAAAGAACTAGGAGGCAGGGTAGTCATCGTCGACTTGAAATATAAATGTAGGTTGTTGGCAAAGGAGGGATCATTTTTCTTGGAAGATAGTAAACTGTTTCGTTCTTCCTCTGGCTGTCTCTATACCCTGTACCCATCCATTTACTTTTTTGTTTTAAATCTCACACAGCAAAACAAGTGAGGCTTCATGAACACTCGGTCGAGTCATAGTGGAGCCTTAGCATGTTCTAAGATTTTATTGTAAGTAAATGCTGTACAGTGATGATCACAGAGAAGAGAGGCAGACTATCTCTCTTTGACTCCAAGAGTCTTGTGCGTTAAGATAAACTTGAAAAAATAAGGTATAGATTAAGTGGAGACACTGAATCACTCCTCTGCTTGTTACGTTGAATCCTACCTTGTTCCTCTTTAACACACTTATTCATCACACGAAACATGGTCCCTCTCTCTCTCTCTCCGACTCTCAGTGCGAGGATCATCATGATGCTACATACATACATTTCTAGATGTCCGTTTTTGTTATATGACTGCATGTTGCACTAAAACTAACATACATTTCCACTTTACCTTTTACGCATATTGAAATTTAAGAGCGTGATATGAAAATATAACCCCAAAAAAATATATAAAAAGACGCACTCGTAATCATGAACTTTGCTGGGCAAAGGTTTTACTCTTCTGCCTACGTTTCTTCCAGAAGTCAGTCATCCAGTCAAAGATTTCACAAGTTAACGTATTTTTCTTGCTTCTTTTTACTTGGACAAAAAATTGTAAGCTACACGCATCCCTGCGTTTACAGACATTACATAAGTTTGTGTATACTTATATTTTAACCTCTGAGAGAGCATGACACACTGAAGTTTATCTCAGAAGTCATGAGTAAGAATGTACGTGTAAGCAAAGTAATATTACAGCGAGGAAATGCACAGCATCTTTCCCATCGTCGTCAGTGAACCTTTCATGAAAACTCGCACTTTAGGTCTATCTCGTCTTCTCGCAGTAGTCTGTTATCTATTTTCCCTCTCTCTCTCCAGCTTCTCGGTCGGCACAACGAAAACCCACAATTTTCTCGAGACGTGGATATATTAAGTATATATTTGCCTCAGCCTGTGACTGATTGTAAGGGAGTGGGAGGCTCCACTTCACTGCAAAGTCGTCGTAAAGAAGTAGTCCAAACCGGAATAAATACTGGCTCTGTTTGTTCTGCTATGAAGCATTCTATACCGACCGAAAGTATATCTCCCATTTGATATAATAGCGGTTAGGAGATCTAAGCTGGTGCTTGTGGCAGGTTCTTATTTCTTCAAGACGACGACCAAGACAACTATTACAACAACCGGGTCTCTGGGTCTTTTTTCTCTCTAAAAGCTCCTTACGTACACAACAACAAAAGAAGTTGTGTCGGTCGGTGGAGAAGTAGTGGTGGTGGCATAACCATGTTACAAAGTTACTGTATCCATCTTTCTTACTTACTTACAGTGGTTTTATTAAAGCAGAGTTAGTACCGCAAGATAAATAAAAAAAATCAAGTAAGTACAAAGCAGGCACTGTTTTTGTCTTCTTTTTGTGAACTACTCTCTTCGATCATCATCATCACCGTAAATACACACTGGACTGGACCCTTTTGGCTAGCTACTTAACTTGAAGTCAATTAGACTGATCGCATCCCGAGAGTATATATGCCATGATGTACAAGAAAAGAGCGGTATTGCTTTTAAAGTGATTTTTATTGCGCAATAAATGTGCATATAAGCTACATAGACATTCATAAATATTGAACTTTACTGTCTTTCTTTATTAATTCCTTACGATGAGAACATAAATAACATTTGTTTCTTATTTAACGTCCAGCACTTGTGCTATTCACATGGTTGTTATACAATGGTTTAATGGAACATATTATTCATAAGCTTAAAAAAGACTTATGTATACATTTGTATGAAGCTATCACCTATTCATCCTTTTGTGGTGTGGTGAGTGAGTACAAGGACACACTGTTGCCGGCCCTTGCCAAGTTCCCTTTTTTTAAGTCTTAAAAGACTTTACTACCTTTTTGTGTACTCTATAATTTACAGTCATTTCCACTCTCACTTATCATGTCTCCATCTGTACGACCCGACAAACTGGCGAGGGAGCATCAACGAACAAAAAAGTTTAAAAAAAATCAATGCCTTGTTGCTTTACTGTCGATACAAGAAGAAAACAATGTCTCAATGATGAGGTCTACATTAAATATACTTTCCTTTGTAATTCCCCTGTTGTTTTTTTACTCTGGATAATGGTTTTGAGAAAAAATATAGGAAAATCGCTAAATTTTGTACACTTCTTTTGAAAATAATGGCGTTGTTCGTTGTTTCACTATCCTCTCATCTTCTTCTTCTAAAATTTCCTGATATTATTTGGATGATAATTTATTTTTGAAAGCTACGGCTCATGAAATTGCTGCAATTTTTCTAGAAAAAAACATAATAACGACCTTTAAGGATATAATGAGCACGTTCGAGTTTTACGTATAAATGGATGAATATATCATCTTCACATGGAGGATTTTTAGGTTGGTTGATGATAACAATAAATGCCATTGCTATGACTGGAAATGTGAGAACGGGTCGGTGGTGGTCGGTTGGCCAAACCAAACCACTTAGAATATATAAAGATTTACGCGCAAAAATTACCAGCAGTAAAAAGTAAAAATTGTGTGTTTGCAAAAAAATAACACAAAATACACCCATGTGATTCCCTTTGGTTTCGGATTTTATGATATAATGGAGCAGTAAATTATAATGAAATTTCTTGTGGCATTAGCTTTGTCGAAAATACAGAAAAATTGCGAGAGAGTAAGTAGTACTTTGGTATTACTGGATAGATTATACATAATACATGAATGATATATAGGTATACATATATGGTATATCAAAAGAAATTATAAAGTAAATGGAATAGCAATCGAGGGTTCTACGTGATCCGCAAAGTTTTTAGATGGGTTACTTTATCGTCTTGACTCCTACTCTCTACACAACTATAGGACGGCAGGAAAGTAAATGCATTTTTCAAGACAGCTCAAAAAATTCATTTTTCTATCTGAAATTAGCGTTATAACGCGTTTCCATTGATATAAAGTAACCCATATCTCATAACATTGTCCTCATGCCCCTCTTGTTATTTTGCCCTACGTTTCCTATCCATTTACTAACATATCTCTTGGTATATCCACCTGGATAAGTGGATCTCTCTCAGTTTAAAATATATTCATCGAAATAAAAGTTTATTTCAATTACCATTCTTTCACTTATTTTCTGTGTAAAAATGCCAATTTACTATACTTGTGCGCATGCAATCGTATAATAAGTCAAAAGCTTGTTTTTGCCATTTCTTCTTCGGGATTTTTTTTTCCTTGAGAGGGAAGGAGTGAAAAGTAACAATCATCATCAAAGAAGTAGAAAAAAAAATTTAAATTGAGCGAATTAGTTTAGTATGCAGACCGAAGCGAGACACGGAGACGAGCCAAAATCAGTCAGTCAGCAACTCTTAAGCTAGTCTTGGTTGGGTTGTTGTTTTAAAAGTAAAAAAACACACGAGATGGAATTTTTGTTGATTTTTTGTGTTGAAATGATTTCTCGAAAGCATGCATGCATATGCATTTATGTATCTTTTGTGTGATTGTGAGTATATCTCCAAAAAGGCAATGATTTTTAGCAAACTGGACTCTAGCAATGTAATAATGATAAATTACAAGAGATGAATCACTATTTGGTATCAACACATACCAATTTTCTCTAGAATCTTACAGAATTCTAAAATCCTGATATAATTTTGTCTAAATACTCTCATTTTTACAAATTATTTTATCATTCTGTATAAAAAATATTCTCACACTTATGAGCTCTATGCTTTTCTTGCCGCCTGGACACAGAACACTCGAGTCTAATGACTGCTCAATTAAACTTTAAGCGTTTATGGACGATGAACCAAGCAAAAAAAATACATGAAAGAGAGACGAAAACAGCAAAGATGTATAGTTGTCTTTCGGTACATCAAAGTTCTGTGTGACTGACTGACTGGATAGATATGAATTTTTTTTTTAATGTGCCAAGCTTGAAAGCAAGTTTCTGTCATTACTTCCATGATTGCATGTTGATGACGATAATAATGATAATGACGAGGATGACTCTTTGGATTCTTTCTACTTGTTCTTCGAAGCCATCTTCCACTTGACATGAGTTTGCATCTCAAACTCAAAAGTTTCTTATGTTTTTTTCTTCATTCCAAATATGTTTAAGTACCCACCAACCAATAAAAAATAAAAATAAACGAAAAGACATACATGTGATGTGAGAATGATGAGTAAATGAGTGCATGATTTTTTCGTACAGGTGTTTACTCTCCCCCTTTATACCTGTGTTGCATGCACAATGAAACATTAATTTTGTGTTTTTGTGATGGCTAAAAAAATGAAAAGGGCTTTCCGTGTCCGCTTTTTTACGACTGTCCAGTACCATCCTCCTCGTCCCAAATATTCATTTTTATGCATCCTTTGTCTATTCTCTGTGCATACAAATATTTTGTTGACTATGAAGGTAAAAAAAAAGTATAATGGATCATCATCGTTGTTAGCCGTTCTGGGCCCATTTAGAACACACTTGCTTTGCATCGATTCCCTAATTTTTACGATCGCAAAGCTCGTCATTTTTGTGCTCTTTGAAATGCAATACACAGTGCCACTACTTAGAGGCTCATCATAACTAGTCACTAGAGACTAGAGCTTTTTTACAATGCATGCAAGTTTCATTTCATAGGAAAATATGAGTTTTTTTTTGTTTTCTTTCCATTCCTCTGTAACATATCATTATTAATATTATTACTACTTTCTGGTACTCTCTTTGAAGTTAGTGGTTGGTGCTGTTGCTGACGATGATAATGGTACAGTGAGATAGAGGGTAAGGTAAAGGTAGAATATTTTTGGTAGGAAGGAGTGCGGTATTTACGCTTTTAGCTTTTAAGGTAAAAGGCACTATGAAG
>JAQIWN010002132.1:0-17135 GCA_034699025.1 Entomobrya cf. arborea Gr-Col-00668 | reverse complement strand
TAGAAATAGTATTGGAGTCATACCCCTCCTTTCAAAACATCAAGCGTGTCCTCTCTTTTTACTTGATACCTCATTTGAGGAATGTAAATTTTATTTCTTATTTTTGTGAATCTTTATATAAAATATTTTTACTAGTTTTCTTTCGGTTTAGTTTTGCAATATTTGGCTGTATGGCCCTTCTCTCCACAGCGAAAACATATTGTTTCTTGCAATATCTTGCATATTTTTATCTTATGTCCATAATGGGGACAAAATGCACATGGACTGGGGTTAGATGAACAGGGACTGGGGGGAACTGCTGCTGCAGTAGGAACAACAAAGGAATTAGTGGCATTTGTGGAGGATGGGATGATCTGTGGGTGCGAAATTACTGGAATTGGGAAGCTTTGCATGGGAAGGTGTGCTGTAGGAAAAGGTATAGGTGTGTGGGTATCATGAGATTCTGACTCGTATGTGCTGATTTTGAGACTCTCCATGTTTTGAGTTATAGGAACTATAGTTTGGCTGTTGTGTAAGGAAAAATTATGAAGTGTATGTGACGCAGAGGCCGTAGAAGCTCGTCTATCTGTCGTGTCATTTGTTAAATTACTACTGTTGTTAGGCTCACCAGAACCAAGAAATGAAACTAACAATGCTCCCATACTAGCACAAAGTATTTGGTCAGCAACAACCTCTTCATTATCTTTGTCGATAGCTTTGACCATTTCAGAAAATTGTTGGCGAATATTTTTCGCTGTTTGGTGGGCCTAAGCATGCGAATGTGATGTCGGATATTAAACTCATCTTGAGTATCTTCGTGGCCTAATAAAACTGTCGAGAAATGAAACCACAAAAAGAGAGTAAAAATAAAGTTTCTAATCTCAAGTAATACGTCTCTAGTAGACTGCTTTAATTCTAAATTGGAATTAAGTTCTTCACTAGTATCAGCAATGATCATAAGACCATTAAAAAATGATGAATTAATGTTTTGGTTCATTTTGATTTTTGCTTGTTTTTTCAATTTGAGTTAAAATTTTAAGCAAATAACAAAAAAAAACGAAGATAAAAGAAATGAAATTCAAAATCAGAAATGGTTAAGTATGTCTAAAAAAATTATGCATTGTGTTTATAACTATGTATATGTACTTGTGTATTAGATGGTGAAATATTATTGTGTATGAAACAAAGGAAAAAGAAAATCAGAGAAATATTGACTTACGACAAGTACCGACTTTTCCGTTAATTTTTAGTAAGGATTTGTTTTTGTGGCTTGCTCGTTTTCCATTCAAATTCACTAAAACACTACTCAATAAAAGTTCGTGTCAGATTCAGGCTATTTTTGGATTACCTGTTCTTTTTTCTTAGACTGTGCAGCAGGTGATAATTTAATATTGGTAATTGAATTGAAGTTAAGCACAATAATAAATAAATTATTCCCAATTTTAGTTGTAAGTTTTTCACAATGTTGTATGGTTTTCTCTTTCACTGATAATGCTCTCAAAATGATTTAAAACCGTTAAAAATTTAAAACTTGTATTTTGTTGTAAAAAAGAGAGCTACAATTAACTTCGTTTCAATGTCTAGAGTTTGTAGAACTATTTGATAGGTGGGTATAAAGAGACGATATTGTGTGCTCGTAAGCACCAGAAAAATGCAATTTTTCGTGAAAAAAAGAAACAGCGGCTTTAATTTTAAAGTGAAAAAAATAGGGTATTTATTTTTATGTTATGTAAGTAAAATTTGAAAACTAGACGGTTTTGAATTTGTAAGAAATTTTTTAGTACCGAAAACAGAGAGAGAAAATAAAAAAAATTGTGGAAAAATCTGCAAAAATATAGAAATTAAGGAACAAGTTGGGGCAACTTGATATTAATTTGAATTTTTGCAATAAAAAATGAAAAGTTCTCACTAGCCTCTTGTTTTGTGTTTAAAGAGAATAGTTTTTAATTAGTCTTCTTGACTTAGAAGTCGGAGCGAAAATGAGAGTCAGGCGTGGGTGGATGCTGAAATTTATTGCAAAGAATAACTATCTTAAGGATTAATATGCAATAGGGTGATTGCAATTCGTTTACTTTACTTAGTGTTTGTGCTTTGTGTCGCAGGCTGCAGACAAATTTTTCTCGGGGAAGAAAATGAATATTAATCGTGGAGTCTGATGATTATGCAATTTCTCACGTTTTTCGCTGAGAAAGAAGAATAAAGTTAAAACGATTGTCATTAACTTGGCGACAGTCGGCTTGTTTTTTTTAAAAATTGCTTTGTCGAAGGCAGATAATTATGGTCAGCCTAAATTTAGGTACTCTTTTCTTTGCAGGTTCACAATGTGCTTTAAAAGATCATATTATGTTTTTTTTTATTCCAGACGAGAATATCTTCCTCTCATCCGGGTCAAAAGTTAATGGAATGTTTTAATTTGCTTATGTAATATTTTTGGACATTAATGTGTGAAAGACATATAACAACTATTTAGTTCAACCAAAGTCCAAAAACTAATGCGAAGATAATGAATTTCATTTTTGGTATGAGTGCAGTGTTTTTTAGGGAATTAAAGCAAATGGGGAACGAGAAAAAAAAACGAATTGAATCTTTTTGAACAAATTATCTTTTGAAACTTTGTTGTTTTTACGTAAATTTTGAAGTTGTTACTTGGATTTTGTAGCCGAAAAGTGAAGACAGGGGATTTTTAAATTTCTCTAGCTTATTTTTAAAAATAATTTTGTTAAGTTATATAGGAATTAATCATTCCTTTCTTTTCGTCATCGCGTCATTGTTAGATTTTGTATATGAATGGTTAAGCCTATATTTTGAACAGAAAGAAAAGAGAATAGGCTTGTCTGAAAACAACGCTGCCTGCATAAATTAATCTTTGTGCATAAGTCTTTCTAGTATGACATGACATGCAAAACATCAAAAACCAGAAGTGGGTGAATATCAACTATTTGAAAATATATATATATGTAAAGCTTTTAGAATAGAAAGGTTGTTTTTGAGAGTTGCTTGTTTGTTTGAGAAGAGAAGAAAAATATATGTATGTACGTATATGTGCATGCGTGCAGTGGACTGTTTCGTTCTAAATAAAGCAAAAAATGACCTGTATATTATGAATGCAGCTTTGTTTCGTTTTGTGTGCAGAACTGAGTTGACTATCTTGTTATGAGCGGAGAGGAAAGCTGTGACCATTGCATTGCTTTGTTGTGAGCGACTGAACGACCTTGAAAAAAAAGCATAGGGTTCATTGTACGATAACTTCTTTTAAGCTCATTTCTGATACAATTTTCTTCCTTTCTTGTCTACTTGGTTAACTAATCTCTTGAGCTGTCTTATGAAAATAAAAAAACGTAAAATATTTCGTTTAAATGAACTTAGTGGAAAAATGGCATAAAGTTGTAAGAAAGCAAAATAACTCGGTTTTTCGGTTTCTAAAGAAATGCCATGATTTAAAAATTTTAAAGTTTCGTAACTCACACGTAAGCATGTTTTTGTAATTACAACGAAACAAATAATGTGAAGCAAAAGAAATTTGACAATGTGATGTTTGTTTTATTTCTATTTCAATGATTAATCTAAAAAAAGGAATTAGATAGACCAGCTATATTTGAAAATGTAATATATAGCTGTGAAGCGTGGCAAAGCTTATTTTTTTCTTTATTTATTTTAATGACGTTTTTATGACTTGAAGTCGTGTGGAAATTCGTTCGCTTGAGTAAAATGTCATTACTCGTTTGCATTTCTCAAATGATATATTTTTAAGAAGCTTATGGCTTTGTTTTGATTGTTCTCTTCTTTTGGGGTGATTTGAAAATTTTGCCGAATTTAAAATGAGTTTGGAAAAAATTGAATTATGGTCGGAACACAGAGAAGAAGTTTAAAAGCCACAGAACAAAATTGTTTAAAACAAAAATTGAGAATAGTGTATACAAATAAATTAACTGGGTTGTAATTTGGACCATCTAAAAATTAGTATGTTTTTAGTTTTAAAATGGAATTTTGTATTTTATCTCTTCATATATCTTCAAATGATTCTAATTCTAATATTCTAATTTCGATGAATAATGAGTGTCCCCGTTTATGAAAAAATGGGGAATAATGAGACAACAAAATTTTTGCTTTCAGAAAAGAGTGTTAGCATGATTTTGACTTTTTTTACTTCTTTTAATCTTTCTGATCATGCTTGGATCTCCAATCATTTTTGTCGGAGACATCTTTACAAAATTCGGTAGAATGACCATGTTTTTGACAAATTTCACAAAATTTTGCAGCTAGTTTAGGGCAATATTCTATGATATGGCTATATTTGCGACAATATCGACTCCTATTTTGCCAGGGATTTCCTTGTAAGATGGGTATCCGTGGACGTACTGGAAATGCAATCTGCACTCGATTTTCTTGCATTCTTTTAGTGTTAAAATGCACTGGGTATGTTTTTCACTAGTTTGAAAGGGGCTTGCCAGTTGTTTGGAAAATATCCTTTATCCCTATCATAATGCCAAGTGTGGTTTTTGTTTATCTTTTTTGGCTTTTGCTTTTTTATGAATGTCTCATTTTTTATTACCCATTTTTGCACTTTATCGTTTGGGCTTATCTCCTCAACCAACTTCGCAGAATTTTTCAGATTAGAATCCTGTGTGGAAATTAACTGGGCTTGTTCATTAAAGAGTAGAGAAATGTCATGATCTTCGTCGCCTTCATTATTATTTGTTTCAAATAGATTATCCCCTGCTTCATTTGAATTTTCAGGGTTAATAAAATTGCCTTGTGTATTTTCAACTTGTTTATCATTATTATTTTTATCTGATGCAACGATGGCAGTCGAATTTGTTTTTTCTGAGTGAGCAAAAGTATCGTCAATTGGGGCATTGTGAGATGAAGATGCGATATTTGTTTGTCGCTCAATAACACTGATGGATGCTAATATGGATGTAAACGCGAATTCCTCTTTGTGTACACCCGCATGATTACTCAAACATGCTAAACAATGACGGAATACCTTTTCTACTTGCGAATAGATAGGTAGATGCTTCAGTTTTTTAATTCTGTGTTGAATGTGTACGTTGTTGCCATTGAATTTTTCGTTTGCCAAAAGAGAAGTAAGCATAGTAAAAATAAAACACCTTACAGATTGGAGAGCCTTAAGTAGGGGTTCATCAATGTAGCCCGGGGGATTCTTGGAAATAAGGTCGATGACATCCAAAATGATTAACAAACATTTCAGTAACCGAGCATGCATCATCTCGGAGGCGGAAACTTTTACGTCCATATTCACTTTAAACAATAATTAGCTTAACAAATTGAAAACAAAATTAATGACGTACTGGACTTTGAGGAAACAAAATTTACTACACCACTATGGTTTTGCAGTTACTATGTTTTTAAAAAGGGAAGAAATGGTTAGTGAATCACTAATAGAGTTGCTGTGTTATATATTTTAGTTAGTTTTTTTCTGAATAATTGAAGTAGCAGGTATAGACTTATTAATTAAAATTAAGTATTAGCACTTTGCTAGAATGTAATTGGATTATTGGATTGTTCTATAGTTGTTTGTAATTTTTGGGATTGAAGAGCCAGTAGTGCCCGAATCACGACTGAACGATTTTTTCAAGTTGTTTGGGGTTTAAATGAACCTTCGATTGGATTACGTGATATTTCATCGTTGGAGTTTAATGCCCTTAGCTTAAAAGCTTGAAGTAGTTCATTTTGTATGGCAGGATTTACGAATGAAGTGGAATTTGGCTGACTTTGCTTTTTATTTTTGTCTTTAGTTAGATCGTCCCTGTGAAAATAATGTTGAATTGTCTTGTGTGGAATGCTTCCATCTTTTGAATTAATAGCACTAAATTTTAATTTCCTGTATCATAATGAGTGAACGGGTCATTAAAAAGTGTGAGTAATTTCGATCTCAGCAATTTGACCAAAATTATCAGCAAAGTCAGAAAGATTCCAAAGAGCAGAACGATTATGAATGCATCCATTATTGTGTGCATTACTGAGTCATGACAAAATTATTGCTGACTTGCAGGTGCCGCATTTGCAACTTGAGGTCGAGCAAAAAGGAGAACTATTACTTTTTCAACGAGGCTCATTGGATCGATTAATGACCTCAATGTGTTTAATATCGCTTTCCTTTTCCATGTTATAACGACAATAGCAACTATGACTATTATTACAAGAAAAAGAGTTGAATAAGAAAAATAATGGGAGTGTTTTTGTTAAAAATCGGGTTCAAAATGAGGCTTGCTTGGATTACTTAAATCAATGATAGGGATCTTTTGTCTCCAATTTTTATCTAAATTTGTGATATTTTTCATATGTGTTCTAGTGTGAATTTAGAGCTGGTCATCATCATCTGCCCAGACAGCGAGAACATGATGCGTAACTGATAATTCTTCCGAGATATCTCTAGTGCAAGGAAAAGGGGGCGGAATTACTTGTGTAGCGACTAATATTTTGCATCTACATTTCAAGTCGATAAAAGTAATGCCTACTTGTCCAACTGTGCTTATTACTCTGTCATCTTCATTTTCACACCTTATTGTAATTGATTTGTTGGGGTAGATGATCCCTACTTGCTTCTCTTCTGTTTTAATTATGATGGGCTTAAGTAAATCTTGTTTACTGCATGTGATTACGCAAGCATCACGAATCTTTGATATAGTTGACGTTCCTGAGAGTGCTGTTTCTAGACAAAACTTGTCATGATGAAAATATGCCGGGTAATTAGGTGCATAACATAACCCATCTATTAGACATGACTTAGCTTCGTCTTTGGAGAGAGGAAGAATGTCTTTGCCATTCTTTGAAATAACAAAATTATCTTCTAATCTTACGCTACAAATTGTTTGGTTAAATAAAAATGGTAATGCTCGTACGGAATATAATTCATAATGGTTATCTCTCGAAATGAATGGTATACTTATGGATATCAATAGTTGTTTATCGGAGAAGTAACATTTAGTCGTCTTAATTTGTAAATAACTGTGTAAATCGGTTGTCTGTAAGGCTAATCTTTTATCATGTTTATCTAAATCTTGTTGGGCTTTAACCAGGTCTTCTTTTAGCTGTTCGTTCTCAAACAATAACAATGGAATCTTTTTCTGGGTACAACTCTGTATGGTCTTGAACCAATTCAGAGCCATGACTAATCTATATGATAACTTAACTAAAATTGAAAGTGAATCGGAAATCTGTGCACTTATTACTTGTCTCATTTCAACTGAATAGTTGTGAAGGAGTTGATTGTTAATAATTGCAGTGTCGTGTTGGTCGTCTAGTTCTTCTTTTAATTTTTCGGTAATCTTTTCTAAATCTTGATGACGCATGGCTAGTTCATCAATTTGATCTGTATTTGCATAGTTGCAACAAAACGTCCACGGTGCAGTAAATAATGTTATGCCCCTGGAGGTACGTTTTGATTTCAGCTCTTCCTCTTGTAAATGGGGCAAAGTGGAATGCATGGGTGGCGATGGATTTTACATGAGTATGAAGGTTGCAGATATCGAGCTCGTAACTACAGTTGTAGTTTTGAAGGAAGTCTACTATTTTAAGCACGTCAGTGTTATAAGCAAGTATTATGTTACCTTCATAGAATCTCTTCTCATGCTTGGCTAGCCTGAATCCTGTGCTTAAAAGCACTTCCGACTGGCTTGGGATGAAAAAGTAGAAGAGGATGATGAGTACTAAGGCCTTTCGACTCATCTCGATTGCTACTATCTCATTTTTCCCCAATCGTGAAACAGAGAGAAACAAATGCGTGATGACAGAATTACAACTTCGAACTTCGGAGAAAATATTTATGTCTCGGTTGCACCATCTCGGGGTCTAAATATTCAGCTTGAATGTTTTTTGAAAATGTAACTTTTTTGGAGTTTTTGGTCTGAACTACTTCTGATGAAGATGAAGACTGACCTGAATCTTTTTCTTGTTCCTCACTTAACTTTTGATTTTGTTTTGACAAACTGGGTATGTCATCATCATTATTATTTAAACTTGTTAGAGTGACCTCGTTCTCGAAATCCATTAAATTATTATGCTGATCAGCGTGTTTATATAATGTTGGTATGTGTGCGCTGTATTGCTCATCGTCAGATGAGTCGCTTTCGCTATTGCCTTTTCTGCTTTGTTTATAAAGGGGTGTATTACTAATCCCTGTGCTGTCGGGCCTACTTTTACTTGTTGAATCTTTTTCTGCCTGCTCATCGTTCTCATCATCGGATGACGAATCGAACATTCTATCATCTCTTTTTATGTACTTTTTTAGCTTCTCGCAGTGTACCCAAAATTTTCGTGTACGTGACCCACTTTTACTGTCAACTAAAAAATTGACTGGTATAGTTTTACATTGATCAATTATTTTAACTGGGCCTTCGAAAATAGCACATAATTTATTAGACACATTTTTCTTCCGTGACCACCTGATGCACATAACATCATCACCAATTTTAAAATTTGGCTGACAACGACCTTTATTCATGTTCTTTTCGTTTATGATTTGATTTTGTAATAACTTCCCTTGTGCAGCTTCACGTGCGACATTCCATCTACTTTCAACATGACTAATAAAATCGTGCTTTGGAATGCTTATGAATATACTAATTCGCTGGGAACTATTGGCTCAAAGCCATAAACTACTTTAAATGGTGTCTCCCCTGTCGCCACAGAGTAGCAGCTATTCATGGCGAATTCAAAGTAGGGTAAATATAGATCCCATGTATCGCATTTATCAGTCATAAACGCCCTAATCTTGGCATTTAAAACATCGTGGCTACGTTCCCAGCTTCCTATACTTCTGAAGTTATAAATTGTGCCAAATTTTTGGTCTATTTGTAACAATTTTAAAAGGTCTTTGATAATTGCAGAAGTGAAGTTAGAACCATTATTAGATAAAATTTCTATAGGATTACCATATCTCAATATGACTTTTTCAACCAAAACTTTGGCAACATCTTCGCTGCTTCCATTCGGAACTGGTGCCAAAATGACATATCTTGAAAATTGACAAAAGAGAGTAATGATATACTTATTTCGTCGCTTGCTGCGTTTTAGAGGCCCAACTTGGTCAAGTTCCCATGTACGAAGGGGAAGTTCTTGATATTTTTATATTGATAAAAGCCGGGAGGTTTTATCCTACTTGCTTTTACTTGTTGACATGTAAGACATGACTTTACATATGCCTTTATTTGAGACCTTATGCCAAACCAAAAGTATCGATCCGAAATAAATCTTACGGTCTTATTTATGCCAGGATGAGACATAATAATAGAATCATGTGCTTCGTGTAAAATAAGCTTTCTTATTCGTTTGGGTAAGGATGGAACATGAAGTTTCATATCTCGAGGTTTGTAGTATAATATGCCATTCTTGATAAAGAAATGACGTTCTTTTTTCGTCTTCTCACCAGTTCATATATGTGCTATGATGAAAAGAACTTCCTTATCTGCATTCTGTAGTTCTTTCAGCGAATCATTGTTAAAGCTCTGAGAATTCGGGACCTTTTTTTGAATTGCAACCGTCTGCATCGATCAAGTCGGCTTGCTGTGATTTGTTTAGGTCTGATGGAGTCGCGAATATGTTTAGCGTGTCTCCTTCTGGTTCTGCTTCTTCTAAAGGATCGCGAGATAGCTCATCAGCTACTTCGTTGTCTTTACCAGGAGTGTAAAAAATTTTCTCAATATCCAATGTTCGAATAAACAATAGCCATCGTTGCAAAGCTTGAGGTAAGTTTTAATCGGAATTTTTGTTTCGGAGAATGAAAGACAGGGGTCTGTGATCGGTTTTAATCGTGATACGTTGTCCAAAAACGTAGGGTCTGAACTTGCGTAGGGCATGGAAAATTGCGTAAGCTTCGATCATAGTCGCAGAATAATTTCTTTGGCTTTTCGTTAAGCTTTTTGATGTAAAAGCAATTGGTTTTTCAACCTGTGTTTCTGGGCAAATTTGATACATTACAGCACCGATCCCCTCTTTAGCGCCATCAGTTTGAATCACGGTTTCGCGACCCGGAATAAAATATTTTAACGATGCATATTCAAGAAGTTGGCTTTTAAGCTTTGAAAATGCTTCTTGATGCTCTTTTTCCCAAGTGAATTTTTTCGTTTTTAGAAAGTAGAGCTTCTAACGGTTGAGCTATCTGGCTGTTATTTCTTTTAAATTTTCGAAAGTAGCTTAAAAACCCCATCTTACGTTGAAGTTCTTTTCTTGTACTTGGTTCTGGTAGATTTTTGACACAATCTAGTTGCCTTGCATTCACTTGCAAACCTTCTGCATCGGTATCAAACCCTAAAAATGTTAATTTCTGGAAGAAATAATTACATTTCCGAGGACTTATCAATAGGCCCCAATTGGCAAGACGCTGAAAGACTTTCTCGAGGTTTTCTAGGTGTTCTTCTTCAGTTTCCGTGGCCACAATGATGTCGTCATTGTATGCATTAATGCCTGATTCGATTTCACCTTCTGGAGATAGTAATATTTGGTCTATGATCTGAGTGAATACATTTGGGCACAGATTTAAACCAAATGGTAAGTAATTGAACTCAAATAGCCCCCGGTTTGTTTGGAAAGCAGTGTACTGCTTCGACGAATCATCAAGTGGTATCTGATGGTAAGCATTTTTGAGATCCAAGTTTGACAAATATTTCTTTCCTCGGAGTTTGGCTAGGAGATTATCGATTCTTGGAAGCGGGTATTGCATCGGTTTCAAGACAGTATTAAGTTTAGTGTAATTAAAGACAACTCGAACCTTCGGGTTACCTTCGTGGTCAGTCTGAAAGACGCAAAACGGATATGCGGAATAGAGACTTTGGGACCGTGAAATGACTCCTCTTTCAAGCAAATCTTGCACATTTTCGTTTATTATTTCATTTTCTTTGTAACTGCGCGGAAACTTGGGTTTAATTACAACTGGTCGACTATCTCCCACATCAAGATGACACTTGACTTAAGTCACTCCTACCTCTCGACCAGACCACGAGAAAACGTGGTTGTACTTGAACAGAATGTCCATAAGTTTTGTCCTAGTTTCCGTTAAGATTTCACCCATATTGAATGTACTCTCATGTTTCTTACGGATGGACTCTTCTTCAACTGACATTCCTACTGTTAAACGTATGTGTAATTCGTCCGCACCCAAATTTCCTCGCGTGTTATTTGAAGAAACATGTTCATGAGTTTCAACCTCTGTAACGTACCTGTCCAGGTTTCCTAATTTTGTATTAATGCATAGATACTTTCGATAAAATTGCGTGTTTGTAATTGCAATTTTTTTAGTATCGGTTGATATTCTCGTGTTCTGAATGATAAGTCCATTTTGCTTTAATTGGCGAATCTATGGAGTAATTATTGCGATTTTGCCGAATTCAAGACCTACTGTAGATATTGGTACCATTGTCTGACTTCTAGGTTTCAATTCGATTGTCTCTTTGGTACGTAATTTCCAGTTATGAACTTCTGGTGGTCTTAAAGCCATCACTTCGGCATAAATCGGTTCGATTTCATCTCTAGTGCCATTCACTTCGACATCATTTGTGCGGCAATGTTTGGTTCGATGGTTACAAGATGATCTAATTTCATTTTACGAAGAAGGTGTTGAGATGGAGATGATAGTTGTACAGTGCCAAAGAAAGGTGACGATAAAGAATTTGTCTGACCACTTAATTCGCAAGAGAAAAATTCTATAAAATCCCATCCAAGCAAGAGTTCAACGATGTGGTCAGGTACAACAATTAGAGGGTACTCAAGTGTTGTGTTACCGATTTGTATTTTAACAACTGCGATACCGTCATGTTGAATGCAATTTCTGGATAAAGATTTCAGCTTAAATGAGTCACCAAAACGACGTTGAAATTCTGTTCCTATTGAGGATCCTACCAGAGATATAAATGACCCTGAATCCACTAGGGCATGGACTTTCTTTTGATTAATAGTCAAATCTATGATGGGATATTGTTGACTATTGTCGAGTTTTGTTGATTTCAAGAAAATTTCTGGGATTCTGCTAGCTATTTGTGAGATTGGGGGGTTAATGGGATAGTGTGGTTGACCTGTTGCGTTGGCATTTATTCTATTTACAAGATGTTCAAGATGTTTAATAAAGGATTGTTTTGTGAAGTCAGAAATAAGAGGCTGTGTATGTTGTCTCGTCGTGGATTCTAGATGAGGCAGGCTCGGTTGGCCTGCCCGATCTAGTTTAAATTCTGTTGAAAGTTTTGTGGATTTCGCTCCTCCCCAAGAAGATCCACTAGCTGTTGTGTATTTTCATTTTGATTATTGGGTTGCCTATTGTACCCTTGTGGTTGAGGAATGTTTCTACCTTTTTGAAAAGTTGTCATGCCTTGATTGTCAACAGAGCTTTGCCTGTAATTGCCTTGTTGTCTTGGTGCGTATCCTTGTCCTTGTTGAAACGGTGCATTACGTTGGTTTTGGCTTGCCTGCATGACCAAAGACTCCTGATGTCCCCAATTTGATCGAGGCATTGATGGTCTTGACTGTGGGTTACCACGAATCGGACGACTTTCCTGAAAGATTCCTTTGCTCTCATCTGTCTGCCTGTTTCTGCAGTTTTCCGAATGTGTTCAATATTTCGGCAGTAAAAGCATTCTCTGTCTTCAGGTTGTTGTGCAAATTGCGTCTGGAACCTAGGTGCAGGAGGTCGATTCTGTTGACCTGAAAGATTGCCAAAGTTCTGCCGACCTCGTCCGAAGTTTGGTGTGGATTGTCTGAAACCAGACGCTGGTCTATAGCCAGAAGACTGTTGTCGGTAGTCCACCTGCGGGAATTGACGGAAGTCAGATGACATTGGCTGTCTGTATTCCATATCTCCCGAATCTGCCCGAAGCTTTAGGTACCGGGAGGGCCTCCGATCTCTTTTTAACCTCAGCTAGTTCTTGATAAATCATACCCAACGTGGTTTTTAAATCATTAACTGTTGTGTCAACTGTTTGTGTTTTGTTTGCAGATTGGTCAGCACATGGTCTGCTATCTTTCTTCTGCTCATATTCTCTGACCAAGTATTTCAAAGTCGCGATGTCATTAGGACGACCTCGCATATCGATGTAGTCGGAGCATTTCCAGAACATGTTTCGTAAGACGCTTTCGATCCAGCTCTGTTCTGTTGCTTTGTGAAATTTATCTCCAGCTTGAAAGAGTACACGCAAAATGTTAGACGACGTTGTTTCAGTTGGGAGTTGTTGTTCAGATTGTAGTATGACAAAGTCTTGTCATTGTCAAAACTAAAGGGAGCTTCGTTCATGAATGCTTGGCACAATTGTTCATAAGAGATGTGTTCGTCGTAAACAAGATCCATGCTTGTTGAGAACCATCTTGTTTCGTTCTCATCAGTGAAGCACAGAGGTAGTTGAAATTTAAGCCGCTGATTATTCCACTGTCTGCTTCCTCCCCAGAGTGCAAAGTTTCGTAGGAAGGTTTTAACCGTATTCTTGGTTAGTTTCCCAGTAAATCGTGGAATATCGCTCATGTCTGTGCTTATGAGTGGTTCTCCTGCGTTTGGTGCTTGTGGAGTTGGAACTCGAAACGATGAAACGTCTGAGCTGATTCTGAAATTTCGAAAGGTGCTATTTGAAGCACCTGATGAATGAAATGTCGGCGTTGATCTACGCCTATTCAAAACTATCGAGTCTCCTCCTCCAGAGAGTGAATGAATTCGATGGGTAACGATTGCGCTGTCGTTCTGGTATTTGTGAAATATTCTGCCTGTTTTGCAAAACAGCCAAAGAGTTAACTCATTCGTCGTCAGAGCTTGGATTATAAAATTGGGTAATGGAAGATACGTTGTGCGTATTGTGGAAGTCAAATGTCCAATTGCGGTTGAGAGATAGAGTTGTTGCTTCGTCTCGTAAGTCTATCAAGTCTCTTCCCACTTGAGTAGATTGTTCGGTTCGAATGACTGGGATGTTAGCTTGAACTTGCCTATCTTGAAAGACTGGAGGATCGGATGTCGATTGCGCTTGCTGAATGTTTCCTGGATTTAGTTGACCTGGATCAATCTCAGGGTCCACTGTTCTGCTAGAAGCTATAGCGTTATTGTTACCATTTACCCCACTGCTTGTTGGTATGGAAGGAGGGATAATAGTTTCAGCTATGCGGCTTAGGATTGCTACTTCCTGGTTGGATGGTTGTGTATTGCTAGCTATGTTTTGACTGTTGGATGGAAGTAAGAAACTTGGTCTATAATCTTCAGGGTGTTTTTCAACCACAGTCTTTCTTTGAGACCGTAACCAAAGCTCGTTTATTTTGTTTACTTTTTGAAAGTAATCCTGTTCAGCAGGTACGCCTGACGTCTTGTACGGATTTCTGCCTACCAAAAGTTCTTGTTGCAAGAGAACTGGATTAAACCTGTCCCCACTTATTTGTGCACTCTGCTGGGGTCTTGACTCTTTAATTGCTAAGTTCCGTATATTTGTTGGTTGTTGTAAATGATCGATGGCTCTCGTCTGATTTGCACGTGGCTCGACTTGTTCTGACTTGTTATTACTAGCACTAGCTTGAGTCTCAGAAACCAAATAATTTTCTATTGCCCTTCTAACCGGATCAAAATCTTCTGAAGATACTTGGCCTTCAAGTACAGATTGTGGACTAGAAGGACAGAAGTTATTACGATTTCTGGGATTATGGCCTGATTGATATTAGCTAATTGCCCTTCGAGTGATTTGGGACTGGATGGAAGAACATTAAAGATCGGTTCAGTGTTGGAACTAGTACTAGGTTGTTCTAATTTAGAACTAATTGGTAATTTTGCTGAATTCAGGATCGGCAATATTTGGTTGATTGTTTCCTCCCCGTCTGTGTCTCTTAAAGGAATTGATTCAAATTGGCTACCAAGAGCGTTAAGAGAAAAATTGTCTGGTTTCTGAATAGATCGTTGAACGCCGTTGTCTGCAACTTGAGGGGGGAGTGTAGAATGATTTAGTGAGACTGATGCAGTTTGGCTATCAATTTGTGGAATCAATGTTTGAATAGTGTTAGTGGATGCTTGGTTTACATTTACTTGCGCTGTAGAACGTTCTTTAATAACGTTGGATTCAGTGCTAGTCTCTGTAGTTTCAACTGCAACTATGTGTTGTATATTTGTGGCAGGTGTGACTGCGCACTGACTGAATTGTTGTTCGATCAAATCAACGGAGGCTCCAAAATTCGGATGGTCTGCACCGTTTGCTCTGGTACTGGTGTGTTATGATTACTTTGAGAACTTCCCGAATTATATGAGTGTGTTGAATTTTTAGAGTCTTCAGATGATTTGTGTGTATTGTCTCTGTATCCTAAGAGACTATTAGGATTTTTTTCTGATTCAGATCTCGAATTATTAATTTGAATAAGCTTTGGTGGTTGAATTACACCTGACAAAGATTTGAGTGAAGCAAAACCGTGTAACACTTGCTTTATTTGATCTATGCAATCTTTATTCTGTTCCTCGTTGGACCTGTTTTGGTTGTTGAAGGCTATAAGTTCAGCCTTGGCATGTGCCGATGTCGATGGAATTGGGGTAAGCTGAGACCTGCTTGCCAAATTAACAGTAGTGTTACTATTAGATTGTATTTGGTTCTGTGTATTCTCTACTTTTTGGGTACCTACGAGAAGCTCTTGCACACCTGCATCCACTTTTTGAATCGGTTGGTTTACTACTGTCCCAACACTAAGCAAAGATGAATTTAATGATGATGAAATTTGACTTGTATTTAGGCCAGGCGCGTTACCGTTAGGTAAGGTGAATGTTAGTTCTTTGGAAGAATTATCGCCTTTCGATGAGTCTTTGCTGCTATCTAATGATAGCTACTTTTTGGCTGACCTAACAATGGAGCTAAGTGAATATCCTCCTTTATTGTCTTTAGGATTTTTGCGTGCAGGTTCACTTAAAGGAGCCTGGGGTTGTAAAGCCCTAAACAGTTCCTGTCTTACTTCAGGATGGTTTTCTAGAGTGGGTGGTATATTCCCATATGCACTCAAAACCGATGAAATTTTGGAAGATTGTGCAGTAGTTGTAATAGAATTTTATATTAGAATTTTTATATTTTATAGAATTTTTATTGTAGTTGGAATAGAATACAGCAGGTTGTGAAGAAGTCGCAGATAAATTTTCAATTTCTGATGATGATGAGTTTATAAGCTTCGAAAAGAGATTTATAGCTTGTTTTCTTACCTCGTGTTGGATGCTACGAGTTGATGTTGGGGTAACATAAGAATCGGCAGCTTCAGGGTTATTTTTAAGTTTCTTTCGTGTGTTGGGAATACTTACCTCCAAGTCAGAATTATAACTCTGATTGTTATAGTTACCGGATCCTTGGGAGTCAAGGGTTGGTATGTAGTTATCCTGAATCACTTTTGAAGAATTTGCTGGGTTTTTAGGAAGTGTACCTACCACTTGGCCTGTAACCGTAGTAAACGTATTATTAACTGGGTCAAAGTCCTCTTCGTCTTCACTACTCGAAATTTCACTTTCACTTTTTTCAGTGATTGATGTGTCGACATTCAGTAACGGTGCTGAATCACTACGTGGAGTTGAAGTTACCACATGTAAAGTGTCACTATCTGATGAGTCTGAGTTTTGTTGGTTTTCTTTTTTACGCTTATTTCGAGATTTTCGGTGTTCTTTTAACCCCGAATTTTCAGGACTTCTATTTTGATTTCTACGACTTCGTACGACGACGTCACTTTGAGAATTGTAGTTTTCGTTTGCATTCTGCATGAATGCTCAACTTAACTTGTGTTTTGAAATGAATGCACAGTGTAAAAGAGAGAGAGAGAGTTTATAGGGGTTAAGTGAGAATGCTTAGTAGAAAATGTAGAAAATTAGGTGAAATTTTAATGAAATGTTTTGATATTAGTTAATAGAGGAATTTGGAAATTTTGAAAGTTATGGGGGCGTGTCAGTGGTATTAATCCTGCTTGCTGCGTAGAGGTTCAGAAAAAACGTTACTTTGTTTTGCAGCCTCCACCACTCAGGTTGGGATAATTCTACTTAATTATATGTACGTATGTGTGAAGTGATGTGATGATGATAGTAAGTGAGAGAGAGCAGAGAGATAAAGAGGTGTTTACTCGTATGTAGACAGAATAAGATTGCTTGCTTTTATTATAACATTTAACCATCATTCATGCATTCATCATCATAACCTAATTAAATGTGCTTACTTATCATTACTCTTAGGATA